>CABEEJ010000329.1:140703-164294 GCA_901482245.1 Timema douglasi
ACCCTATATTTATATTATCTGGATGTATCTAACTAGGAGCTACTTGCGCTAGTGTACAGGTGGACAGAGACATCAGTCTCATATTGTCTAGTTTTCCAGTGACAGGGATCTCGAGGTTAGAAACCTGGGTGGGTGTACAGGTGGTATTCCTAATATCTGAGCTCTACCTTCCTACACCATTAGTGTAACTATACGGATAGCTCGAATGGGTGGTAAGACGGAGTGCATAAAAATAATATTCCATCCCCTTTGCAAGTTATTAAAACAAATCTGAAAGCTTACCTTCTTCCCTTGTGCTAAACATTGGCCGCAGTTTAAAACTGAGACCTTCAAGTGGATCATTTGATTATTTGATTATTTAGGGGGAAAAAAGTCCTAAGTGATATTCAAGAAAATGTTGTCATTAATAACAAATAAAAACAAATGTTTGCTCTGTTTAAATGGAGGAATTTTGACTCACCTCAACTTGTAGACTAGGTTGTCAGCGTCCTGGTTATCTGCTGGATGTGGGCCTTCATACTAGGTAGGGTGCCCCTTCAGACCTCGCCTAGGTCTAGTGTTTACCTCTGAGAAAGTTTTTGCAAACAACACATACCCAACAACACGACTCTAAGTGTTGAGCACTTGTAACTGTAGTGGACAAATGACCTTCCACAACAAGTTAAATCACGGTGACCTGGTGGTCTAGGGGTAAGGTGTCAGACTTCTGTGCTGGTGGCCGGGGTTCAATCCTCGGTCGAGGCACAGATTTATCTGATTACCAAACCCTTCTTTCACCTCTAACAAGACATCTTGTGAATGTGGGGAATGCCAGGCCTCCACCGTGGTTCGGATTCCACGTTAGACTGTAGGTCCTTCATTTCATCTCACAATTACCCTACCATTACACATTAGCGTAAGTGCGTATAACCCGAACGGGTAGTAAGACGCGTTGCTAATAATAATAACAAGTTAAATCACTGTATGACTTTATTTTCGTATCTAATCTTGATCATGGCTGAATATGTCATGAAGAAAGAAATACGTCAACCAAATAATAAATTATTTAAAAAAAAATATTGATTAAAGTTTAAACGTTTTGCAGTGCATAATAATCATTAAATACAGATCCCCCCACCCCCATCCTTTTCCCCATGCTCTGCATTTTACTACCCATCCAGGTTATTCGCAAATTTACACCAATGGGGTAGGAATGAGCGTGGTCCAATTTAGAGGAAATCTAACAGCATTTTCGCGGAGGAAAAGTGGAAAACCATTTAGGAAAAACCACCCCAGCGGGAATACAAGCCCCGACCACCCCATAAATGTCATTAAGTGCAATATGAGCCTTAGACCACTGGTCCACTGGTACTGGTAGGCTTATATGTTACTTGATTCCCTTTTTATTTATCCATTATTTTAAGCGAGTCAGTTAATATCTTAAAAAATAGAACTCGACATTAAAGGCAATTAGGTCCTGAAGACCACCGTTCATACCTCACCTGTTCTCACATCACACACTAAGAAATGGTGCCATGGCCGAGAATCGAACTTGGTAGCAGGTGGTTGGGCAAAGCTCACCTTAACAACGACCATGTCCATGGCTTGAGGTTGGTCTATATTCAAGCTTCCTTTATGGCTTCACAGTAAATGGTTTTCAAAATGGTGGTCCTGTACAAATATCATTGGAATTTAACTTTATAATTTGTAAGAGTATAAGCTATTAGTCTTTTTATTAGTAAACTAGAGTTTAATCCAACAATCTCGACCGTTAGTTTAAAATAATGGATCATTATAATTATTTGTTTCTTATGTATGTCAGGAAAGATACAGGAATTAACTAACACACCCCTTTTTTTTTCAATGTCAGGCCTAAAATGGGTCAAATCTATACTATAAACATAGATGACCTGGCAGTCTAGGGGTAAGGTGTCAAACTTCTGTGCTGGGGTCCGGGGCTCAATCCTCGGTACCGGCACAGATTTATCTGATTGCCAAACCCTTCCTTCACCTCTGACAAGACGTGTATTAATCACAACTTGTGAATGTGTGGAATGCCAGGCCTCCTCCATGGTTCGGATTCCACGTTAAACTGTAGGTCCTCCATTTCATCTCACAATCACCCTACCATTACACATTAGCATAAGTTCGTATAGCCCGAACGGGTAATAAGACGCGGTGCTAATAATAATAATAATAATATTCTCTAGACTTTATTTTCCAAATAAGATTTGATCATATATTTTTGTCAACTTTGCGTCGTGCGTCGATGTTTGTAAATTATGACTTATAAAAATTAGTCTTAACAGTTTTTAATCTGTTCGATCAAATCGGTTACATGTTTAGGTCCAGTTTCACTCTCCCACGAATTTAGACGTGTTTGGTGTACGAATGAACCAAGATATAAATTAGAGTCTAGACTCTAGCCTGTAAGCTCAGTCAGTAGCTTGGCTGTCTAATAAGTTAAGGGTCCTAGGTTCAATTCCTGACATAGTTGAAAAATGTCTAATTTATATGTTCGGTCACCTAGGTGTGTGTAGACTATTCGCCGCTCTGTCAGCACAGAACGTTGCCCGCGGTACACCTATGGATGTTGTCTACACTTCGTATCCGTAATGAGATTATGTTATAATAGTGATTATGAAGGTAGTGGGTTATTTACAAATTAAATCAAATTTCAGCAAAAGATAAGTAATAGTAGATTAATTTTAATAGTGTTTTCAAACGAGTCTAATAATATTGCCCCCAGTATTGCTGTATAATTGGAGTTTTCTTAGCTTATTTAAAGAACAAAATATATTAATAAAACTATTATGTTTTGTTTTGTGGCTGTTGTAAAAAAAATCACAGTAATTGAAATAATTAATTAAAATTATTATGTTTCTACTGTACCTTCTTATAATTGGCAATCAAAATAAAAAAATATTTTTATAATTAGAGAGAGCCATACAAAATATGTGTTTCAAAATGAAATTTTTTATTTTGTAAACAGCGTAAGAACACAACCACCTTAACAGTTTATATGACGTCACCCTTGTTTCGGCTGGTTCACTGTCTTGATTTCAATAGAACACGCCACATTTTAGAAGTTCTCGTTTCAAAAGCAGATTTTAAGTGAACAACCGAATCCACTTCTACAAAAAAGAAACATCCAAACGGTTATTTATATAAGTTATGGTTTCAGTAATGTAAAAATTGTTAGTTATTTTAAAAACTAATTGTTTGTTTGTGCAAATGTTCTGACTACCAAACAATGGCGTAGCGTGGGGGGGAAGGGACCTTAGGGGCAGTTTCCCTGGGCGCAAACTTTCAAAAGAAAAAGTTAGTGGCTATTTCATGTAAAGCCTGTAGAAACATTGTGTCTCCGTTCATGATATCACAGACGAACCAGGGCGGATTTACGCATAGGCCTAGTTGGCACGTGGCTACTGTGGAAGATATTAGAGGCGAAAAATTTTGTATGACGATTTTTTTTTTGTACCAGGTAAAATAATATTATAGCTTCAATCATTGAAGTTCAATGTATGTGTGATAGTTGTGATATGCTGGATTTTTTTTCGTGCAATATGTTAATGGCGAAGATGGTGGAGGAAGTAGAAACGATGACTGGGCTATACTCTCTCCTAATGCCGGTGGCGTGTCAGAACAATATAGGCAGTAGTGTTAGAGACAGGAGTGCGGACTGGATACCCACTTCTTCCTTAGAAACTTAGAATTGCAATAATGTCACAGTCTTATATTTTTGGTACCCAGTACTAACCGAAGTGAATGGTTCTCAGATCTTTCTACAGCAAGAAGGACTTGTGCTTGATCAATGTGTGCTTAAGTTGCAAGCATTAGCTTTATTTTGCCAGGAAAAACGAGACTGTCTAATAACAAAGGCAACTGAGAAAGTGCTGCAGATGTGCAAAATGTACAACATTCCTACAAATAAAAGAGTAGGAAGACACAAGACGATGACTGATAAGCAAAGTTGTGATCGTGGCTTGACGTTAGTAGAAGAAACACTCAGATAACAACTGGAAGCAATCGATCAGCCTAAGGCAAAAATTACCACACATACAAAACAGATGAAAACGATTCACAAGCGATTTGCTTTCTTGCAAATCCAGACATTATTAGATGCTGAAAAGGATGATTTTATTAATGAACAAATTCAGCACACATATGCTAAGTACACAGATTTGAACACTGCAGCTATGAGTGCCTAAATAAATCGCTTTTAGTGCCACATTGTCTTGTATAAGGAAGTCAATCCTGATGAGCAGATTGCTAACTGAACAGCTTTAGATTTGCTTCGGTGAGTGTATAAGTGAAAGATGCAATAAAGTTTGACTAACTTTGTTGTGACATTAAGAATATTTTTAACTATCACTTTTTCAACTGCCAGTTGTGAAAGAAGTTTATCAAAACTTAAATTAATCAAAACTGGACAGAGATCTACAATGGGTCAAGAAAGACCGAGTAACCTAGAAATTATGTCAATTGAGAAATATTTCAATGTAGATTTCAATAATGTTATTGAAAAATTTGCACAAATCAAACCAGGAGATTTTAAATAAATTTAAGTATACTGGCTTTAATTTTATTTTACTTTAATAAGTCAATATTTTCTTAAAGTACAATACATGTACTTAGGGACGAAGTGGTTTAATTCTGAATTGGAAGGGATTCAAGAAGTGCTAAAGGTCCATGGATTAGGAGGTGCAATATTTGCTCTGCCCCGAAGGGTTGTAACCCAAGCTACGCCACTGCTGCCAAAAGTAACAACAAATCAACATAATATTATGGTCTTTCAGATCGTATGCACTGGAGGATGGGTATATGGTAACTTTTCCTAGCTGTCAGATACCACCTCTACTACTGTGGATGCCCTATATATTAATTGGTATAGTGAATATGTGAGCCAAATAAACATAGCATATCTTGTTTGAACATTAAAACATTTTACATGCCATGTGCAGAAACAGCAGTAGTGCCTCTATATTTAAGATACTACACAAAGGCAGGCAAAGAAGTTGATATGTTTGTTGTATTTATTATTAAATGCTCACCAGCAATCTCTTTTATGTAATAGACTGATAACGATTGGGTACTCTTCATTATGACTAGGTTATATACAAGGACTTCAATAACTAAAATAATGATTACTACCATTCTGTTAAATTGAAGGTTTATTGAATCGAATGACACTACAATTTACAAAAGTGCTAACCATTGAGATGGTTATGTGGTTAAAACTAAACATTTGCGTCTATCACTCACTTTGTATGTATTACAAGTACTTATAATATTTTTCTATATATACCATTGAAATTAAGAGCACGCACCAGTCCCGGAGGGCTATAATAGGTAAGTGGCTACAGGATTAATGTAAGGCAACAATAAACCCTAATCGGGCAATAAAACCACAGAAGGGGGCTGAGTTGGGGAAGGCCTACGAAAAACCCACCTAATTTCCCATAAAGGCCCTAGACGCTTAAAAATTACACTAAAGACATGAAAATAAAAGAAGCACAAAAAATCCCTTACTCATTTAGGCTATTCTTTTTTATGTAACCGAGTTTCACTACCAGTTTGGAATGTAAGTAGCTAAGCATGCGAAATAATTGCGCTACATGGCAGGGATGAGGAAGGTGGAATTTTAGAGAAAGTGTACCCAAATTTCCGTGAGGGAGAGCGGAAATCTATTCAGGAAAATACACATTCAATACATACGACCAGAATTCAAACCTTGATCTCTCAGTAGCCTAAATGGAAGTTTAGTCTATTGCAAGAGTCCCTTTTAATTTAGAGTGGAGTTGGCCGAATTAGTTAAGATTTTGCTAGCTATAATGACCGTCAATAAATATCAATACACAAGTTTCAAATCATTGTAAATACAGCACTGTCCATATGGAGGAGACAACATTTCAAATAATAATTGAACCCGGACCTTTTGGCTTAGTGCACCAATTATATATCACTAAGTTATTCAATATTCATCCCGGTTTCAGGGTTATTCATCACTCATAGTTTTAAGGCTGAGTCTGTGATGGACGTGTGGAATCGTCAACTACATATGAGCGACCAATAAAGGAGGTTGTAATGATTCATCACAAATGGTAAAAGATTTTAAATGAAAGAAAAATTGTGATCTCAAATACGCTAAGGATTTTGAATATGGTACATTATATCTAAAACAACCAAGAACAGCTGTTATTACACGTATGTATCTTCATAACAACTATATGCAACGATCACAGCGATATCCTATATTGCGGCAAATTATTCAAATAAAAGCTTCAAAGTTTAATCAACTATTAATTACATGCTCTGAGGTGAGGAATGTAGTAAGGGTGGTCACGACCTCTTTGGTGGAACCTCGCCTTGGTTATAGTGTGACGCTGCGGGTGGCGTTTCACTCAACTATTTGCAGTCTCACCTCGCGACCTCTCCAGATCACTCTACCCTCGTCCATAGTGTTTCTGCCTGAACGGGTCCCCTCCTCTAGAGCCTAGCGTGTTGTACCCTAAGTATCCCTCACACAGACACTGCAGACCAAGGCCGTAGCCAGCCAATAATTTCAGGGGGATTTATTGGGCAGATCCACCAATTGCTGGAGGCTGGAAAAAAAATAATTATAAATGATAAATAGTTCTAGACGCTCTCTGAATGGTTTTTTTACATCGTAAAATAACCCCCAAAATGATGGAGGCTAGGAAAATTTCCAAGCATTTAACACCTCTAGAAGTTCTCTGAAGTGCTTTTTATGGTAACACAGCCCCCTAATTTGTATTTGTAACTTAATTTTGATATAGTTTGAGCCATAAATAAAGCCATACCCCAACCACCCCCTCCCCCCGGCTACGGCCTTGCTGCAGACATACACTGTTTAGCTTGGGGGTCGAACACTTCATATCAAGATGAAGTTTATCATGGGTCTCTCTTTTCATAGCTACACCTTTAAAAATTCTCAGTTACTCGCGTTTTTCAAATAACTCAAATATTGCAAGGCAAACGTGACGTTTTAATCGTATAAATATGGCTTATATTGTGTGATTATATTTATAAGCACACTACTTTAAAACAAAATTATTTTTAAAGCACCCAGTCCCCTGGCTGTCAATTCACCTTGGTTACACGGAAAGGTCCAATTTAACCAATAATACATTTGTAGATAAACCAGGTACCTTTGAATTACTGCGTTAATGGCTACGGGGTGTATTCCCTTTTGTAGGTGCTATTCTTCAACATGTATTTAAATTAATATTTGTAAACGGCCATTATCCTTTTCAAATTTTAATTTATCGGGGACTTAAAAAAAATGGTCCAATGAGTTATTTACGAAATATCGACTACAATAATGATAGTAATTTTTTATTAAACCTTACCAAAAGAATAACGATATGAGACTAGCAAGTTTCGATGAGAGAGGATGGAATATTTTGTGTGAACCCCTTTAATTCTTGTTTAATGTAGTCTGAGTTTAATCTGCCAAAGCGCATTTCAGCAGATGAGTTTAACTTTCCCGTTAAATTTTTTTCAAAACTTAATTTGACGTATCTTAAAATCTGACAACTCACATTTATAAAATAATATTATTTATAATAATGACGTTGAAACATATCATATCAATTTTTGTGTGTGGTGAAATACTGAGTTTTTTTGTGAAAATTTATTTTCCGTATTATTATCAAAACTAATAATCATGTTCTAATTTTAAAATCAAAATATATCAAAAAAAGGAAAGACGCAATCTTTTGATGGCCACTTATCTCACCTTTGAAGTTAGAATTATTTTTTTTAGCACCACGTCTTACTACGCAGAATGAATTGCTGTATTAATAAATAAATACATATGTCTATAGGTAACATTGTCCTTAACAGCTAGATGTGGTTAATTTTCCTAATTTTATTTCGAATAAACTATTTTAAGAAATATTGAAAACAGCATGTGTGCACTGAAACTACACCTTTTATCTTAAAATCATTTGTTTTATAAAATAAAATAAATAAAAGTGACTAGAAAAATATGTTTTAAAAGTACCACATTAAATCAAAATATTAGCTAATAGAAAAAATTTGTTTAAAACCATTATAGAATTGTTTTTATATAAAAATAAATGGTATGACACACTCACACTAACCTTTTCAAATTTTGTATTATAGCTTCGAAGAAAATGTTCAGAAATAGTTTTTCAGTAAATTATCCGTAACTAAGTTTTACTCATAAAAACAAACACATAGCAATAAACAACATAATAAAAACTCTTTATCCATAGACTTTAAACCAAACTGTTCAAGTATTTTTAACAAATTTAAAAAATAAGTTATTTGTAAACTACCCTAAGATTATTTGTAATTTGTAAAAATATAAACGTATTCTTATTTATCATGAAAACTATGTCCATTTTGAACCCAAAATTTAAGGTCAATTTATAAAAAAATAAGTATAATTTGTCGTAAGCAAATTATCATTAAATAAATTCATTGTAGAAAAATAAAGTAGTCCCCCAACACCAATTTTAAACAAAATCAATGGAGATATTTTCATTCAAAATTTACACAAATTAATCTTCAGTAATCTACCGCTATTTTTTTTAAACCACATATATAAATAAAATTTAACAGACACCCATTTTGAACTAATTGCTAAAGCTATTTTTTTAAATACTCAAATAAAGAAAACGTAATCAGTAAACTATCTTTAAACGAATTTAACCCCAAAAAACATGTTAATTATAAGATTCAAAAGGGCATATTATCGAGCACAATTTGAAATATTCGTTTCTTAGCATCAATCGGTAGCTGAAGTGTAACTCTACAAACTGTGAATTAAAAATACACATCTTCCCACTTGAACATGGTTTCTCTGCCTGTTAAAATTTCTTAAAATTTCTTGAAAGATGCAGAGTGAGCACATCCAACACAGTTATTCTCTTACTGAAATGTATGGAATGTAACAAATTAGATAATTAACTAACACATTTAAAGTAAAATAAAACCCACTATGCAAAGACGATGAAAGACTTAATATCAAGAATCTCCACACACTGATTTCTCAAACGCTTCTAGGATATAAAGTTATTATTATTATTATTATTATTATTATTATTATTATTAGCCCCGAGCCTTACTACCCGTTCGGAATATATGCACTTACACTAATATGACTTGTAATGGTAGGGTGATTGTGAGATGAAATGAAAGACCTACAGTTTAAATTGGGATCCGAACCACGGTGGAAGCCTGGCATCCCACATATTCACAAGTTGTGATTAATACACGTCCTGTCAGAGGTGAAGGAAGGGTCTACAGATAAATGAGTCTATACCCCAAAAATAAATATATATTGCAATTTGCTATGTCAAACACTCCCAGAATGCTCATATGGAAACAAATTGTTAAAACCCTTTGTAAAATATTTAAAGTTTTGCAAAAATCAGTTGTCATTAAACTACCTATAAATGAGTTTTTTCTCCAAAAATGCGTATACACCATTATTTGTCATACTACACAATCCCCAGATATTAATTTTGGGAAAAAAAATATTTATAGCTATTTTCGAAATATTTCAAATTTTCAAAAAATGTCCTATTATATTTATCTTGCCAAACAAATCCTATAAACGCATTTTAAATAAAATTGCTAGTGTATTTTTCAAAAAATGTGGAACTCAGAAAAATCACTCATCAGTCAACTTCCCTTAATTTGATGACTAGGAACAAAATTTTTAAAAAAACTCTTTTGATTTGTAGCCCTATAAAATCTTACTATCAAGATTGAACAAAATCCATAAAAACCATTTTGGGTATGTGGCCAGGGACAGACTGACAGATATGGAGGACAGATATAATTGAAAAAACCACTTTTTTGGATTCGGGTTCAATTGATTGTTTCTACAATTACAATACTTTATCTTAATATGAGAAAGTAAAAAGGGTTATCTATGTAGTATTTTTCTCACTTTAGAAATAACCAGACACACATCTCACATATCCACTTGGACACAAACACACACACCCATGTTAGATCATCAAGGTTAACAACAAGACCAAGTATAACAAAGAAACAAGAACAAACGTGGTCTAGACAGCGTTTTTCAACTGTGCTTCGCGGAGACATTGGACATTGGACTCGGGCTTCGTGAGGCAGTTTTAGAATATTCTTTACTTGCTTTTCACACTACCAAATAGCATACGCAGGGACTCACAATGTCTTCAAATATGAATAAAGGAAATTTGCCAAAAGCGTAGTCAGGTATTTTTCATTTGTTTTATACTTGTAAAATGTATCTATCTTTATTGAATGCTCATAATATTAGGGTAAACATTTTTATGAGGGCTTCACCATATATTTTTTTTCTGGTGCAAGGGCTCCTTTAGTCTAAAACGTGTGGGAAACCCTGACCTAAATAGGAAGAATATTTGGGGTGCACCACTTTTTACTACCCTTTCGGTTGTACGCTACCGTACAACCACCCCAATGGTTTTAAAGATTAGGGAGGTTATGTTTAGAGAAAGTGTACCCACATTTGTGTGAAGGGAGAGTGGAAAACCATTTTGGAAAAAACCACCCTCAGTAAACCCGACCTAGATTCGCGCCACTATCTCCCCATTATCAGCATACTACTCTACTGCGATAGTTGCGCCTTAGACCACGTGGCCACTGAAGCGGGTATTTGTAGAGGGAGAGGTTAGAATTTTCGCCGGGTGCTCTGTGGGTGTTTGTTATACAAATTTTATTTTCTCATCCCTTCTTCGAGCTAATGTGGGTGCATTGTCTCAAACTACACCTCCTCAATATTTCTCCACAGGCTACATCGTTAGTAACTCTAGTGTTAAAGCTATTGAGCTAACCAATCCAGTCGCCAAGCAACAACTACAGGTGACACCTTCAAAGCGTGCAGTACATAAATATAGCAACTACACGCGTGTAGCCAGGATGTAGAGGCCACTGGGGGTCTGGACTTCCCAACATTTAAATTATTACTAAGCTTACTTACGATTATGTTACCCTTTTCAGGACAATAAATGAACAAGAAATATACTACCAGCTTCGGTGACCGCATGGTCTAAGGCACTACTCTCGCAAGAGACTAGACTGCCGATGACCGGAAGATCATGGTTCGAGTCTCGGTCAGGTGTACTGAGGTTGGTTTTCCCTTAATGGTTTTCCGCTCTCCCTCTACGCAAATGCGGGTGCGATTCCTCTAAAATAAAACTTCATAATCCCTAACACATTAGAGTAATTAGATGTAGCGCCCAAACGGGTGTTAAGATGCGGGGCTAGAAAAAAGTAAACAGGCGTATAAGCCGAATTGCTAGGGTTGAGCTTTATAGAATTATCTATAAAATATTATTATAAACTATGCGATATGTGATGTCCAAGTCAAACAGTTGTTCACGCCATTGTCTGTAGGTTGCAGTCTATGGCGTTACACGAATCAAACAGAGTGAACTCATTTCTTTAAGAACCGACATACACAGATTTGATACAACATTATTTAAGAAATAATTGAATAATCTTCTTTTTCCCTCTTTCACCCCTGGACAACTCTTAAATTAAATCCTAGATATGTGCTTTAATACCGTAAATACAAGGAAAAGTTACATTTAAAAACCCGCCTCTGTGGCGTAGTTGGCTAACGCGCTTGTCGTGTTGAGCTCGGCTGCTGAAGACGGGGAGATCGAGGTTCGAATCTCGGTTGGGTGAACTGGGGGTGGTTCTCCCTAAATGGTTTTCCACTCTCCCTCCACGCAAATTCAGGTACACTTCCTCTAATTCAACCTTCCTAATTCCTAATCCATTAGAGTAATTAGTACTTAAAGCGTATAACCCGAACGGGTAGTAAGACGCGGTGCTAAATATTATTATTATTATTATTATTATTACATTTAAAACAAAAATTGTTTAAGTAACTACTCAATTCTAAACAATCTAATCATAGTTGAAATAGTTATCAAATTGACGCACATGTTAATAAACAATATCGGAGCCTAAACCAGGACACCCCAGTTTAAACTTACGACAAACATTAAAAACCAACAAAATTATTGGCATTTAATTCAAACACGGAAAGGTAAATGAGGTTGTGTTAATTTTTATATAATTTTAACATTTAAAAAATTCGACTCCCGTGTCCAGGTGATATTTTTCAACTAATTTAAAACAATTAAAAAAATTGTTGTAAAATTTATTTCCACTACTTTCGTCAACTAACAGTTCATAGATCAAACATTGCTGGAAACTACCCACAACATTTGTATTGCTATACAAACTACTTTAGCATAATTATTGGCTCCCAAGCTTCACTTATAGAATTTTTTCTTTATGCAACAATGAAGTTTATGTGCGTAACCCAAACAAACAAAATTAGCACCGATGGTAATTTTAAGAGTGAATTTGTGTATTTTATTGTAGCTTGCATTTTGTCTCCTTACATTATTTTTACTTTCTCGCTATCTTATAGGTACAGAAAGTATAGTGATCGTCAAAGAAAAACGAACTCAAGATTTTGATGAATCTTGACGTTTCATGACCCCCCGAATCCAAAAAAGTGGTTTTTGACTTTCCGTCTGTCTGTCTATATGTACACCCAACTAGAGATTAAACTATTTTACCGATCGGGATAAAACTTTGAATCTAAGGTTTTAATAGGGTTACCTCGAGGAGTTTATGGAATTGGTTATCTAACCCTAAAATTAAGGGTAGTTTACTGAAGGGCAAAAAGAGAAAAAGTCGATTTTCTCCAAATCGGCAGTAACGATTTCGATTGAATTTCATTTCTAAACATTTATAAATATTCCAAACAAAATGGCTTCTCTAAATATTTCGGCAAAATGACTTTAAGGGCTCCGGTATGATGCGTAAATTATGTTTTTTCTACAATATCTCCTAAACTATTTGAGATATGAAATTACTTATCGTTACAAATATGTAGGTCTCTTTATAATACAAATATTTTATAAGAAGTATATTTTTATAAAACCAATAACTTTCACGCTATATGTAAATATATATATTTTTTAACTTTTCGAACACAAAAAGGGAAAGTATTGTGACCGCAAAAGAAAATCTAACCTGAAATGTTGATGGATGTCGACGTCTCATGATCCCCCAAACACTAAAAAGTGGTCTTTGCAATGACGTCTTGTGTGTGTCTGTTTAAACTTAAAATTAAGAGTAGTTTAAAAAAAAGGGCGAAAAGAGAAGAAATCAATTTTCTCAAAATAGGCCCTAACGATTTAGATTAAAATTCGTATCTAGGCGTTTATTAAGATTATATATAAACTGGCTATTTTCATTTTACCATGAAAATGAATTTTAGGGTAATTTACAGAAGCAGAAACTTCCGTATCTCCGCAACTATTTGAGATACTAAATAACTTATAATTGCAAAATTGTAGTACTATTAGAAATAAAAAACTTTTACATGAAATATGTTTTTATAAATCCAAAGGTTTATGGGCTATTGGCAAAAATATGCATACAATTTTGTGAGCTTTAGTTGTAAAGAGATGCTACTTAAGTTTGAACGCAATAATTCTCTAATGCCATAGATTAATTAAATATAAGTAAGTCTCTAAAAGTTTATGTTGTTTTTCTTTAAACCTCCTAGGATAGATGTTTGTACAACAATGATCTATATCCATTTTAGACTCAATAGTCAATATCTACATTTTTTATTGGCCAAAATTTTTAAATGAGGAATTTAATAGCAATGTGATGGCATGAAGATTTGCAACACCTAATAAAATGTCGAAAATGTTAACAGGAAGTTGAAATTTTAATACGAAGTGTTGATCCTTGTGGACCCAACATTGATCCTTTTTATCGGTCCAAACATACAAATGAGGACATTAATTCTTTAAAAACAAAATTATAAAATGTAAAACCGGGACTAAAAAAAGGTTTAACATAAGGATAGTGAAATTTATGCTTGGGTTTGCTAGTGTATATTATTTAGTTTTCCATATATTACGAGTTTTGAGTAAATATCTCAATTTTCATACAATAGAGCGAGAAAGTCCGAGTGAAGTTCCGTACTATTTATTTTTGTTTTGTTATCCAGGAGTATTTATTTTACTATGTTGGACATTTCCAAGGTTATTGCCAATTTAAACTGTTTAGTCTATGCTTCAGAAACAATTCATCAACAAACACGTACAGTCTCACACACGGGCGTATCCAGGGGGTGGGGGCCGGGAGGGCCACCCCCCCCTCTCACCGTGAATCTTGAGACGAAAACTCAGCGAGTTGCTTTTTTTTTAAATTAGCACCACGTCTTACTACACATTCGGGTACTACGCCTATGTACTAATTACTCTACTTAAATCTAGAACAGACACAACATCCAACCCCCAGACGTTAATTTATTCACTGTGAAAGGGGAAACTCACATTTCACCAATGATAAATTTTTCGGCCATGCCGGGAATTGAACCCGGGAAGTTTAGCTCCGAAGGCAGACACTCTACCGACTGGCAAGAAGTACGTGACAATTTGTATTAATATAAAAATGGCTATAATGTGACGCTGACGAATTGTAAAAATAAAAATAAAACTTTAGTTGTAAATGTTAATACTTCTCTTGAAAACATCTAATTAAATCGTTTTATTTGTAATCTGTTAATTACGAACTTTTTTTTCTACTCAAATAAATTTGTTTTAAAAAATTAACTAATTAAATTTAAAAAAAACAATATTGATTTTGATTCATTCTCTTTAGTTCGTTGTAATTTTTCTTATAGTTTAAATTTATTTACATATTTAAAATTTTGTTTTGAGGGGAATTTTCTTTCATCTAGAGGAAATTTCAGACCTACACTTGGCAGTTGGAAACACTGTATTTTTCAAAAATTACGTGTTTTGTTCAACTGACAAGAAATGATATCTGTTTCAATGTTTTGTTAGTAATTGACTTTAGTGACGAGTTTGTTTTGATATCTTACCAGCGAGCTACCACCAATTCAAAAACGTTCATATTTCATATTCTATTAAGTATAAATTGATACTCGACAATGGAAAGATTTATTATCAAGAGGCCACATCTCGAGAAAGTCAATAAGATGTAAAATTCATCAAATGTAAGTAAATAACTTTTATATTTTCCTTGCCTCAACCTCAATAAGTGATAGTAAATATGAATCAAAATGGCCCATGTATTCCCCCACTCATAAGCTATTAACTTACTCATTAGTCAACATTCAATAAACAGTCATTAAAAATTCTTGAAAGTACGTGTGCAAATGTAAATTCGTTTGGTTTCCATTAACCCTATCTACATTTCAGAAAATTGTTTTGATTGACTTTTCCAATCTCCATGATGAATATTATTTTTATTATTTTCTTGTCTTTAATATAATTTCTATTTTAGTAATAAAACATTACTTATGTTAGTCATTAGGTTAATGTAAGGAATGAGTTGAGTATGGAATAATGGAAACAATTATATGATAATTCGTTACCGAAAATTTTACACGAGAAGTCTCTCTAGATTTTGCTTATTTTTTATTCAGATTTCGCAGGATCAACTCCAAATGCAACATTCATATCCCTCTTCTTCTGAACCTTCCACTTCTACAGCTTTCATTGGAGACTGTGTAGAGGTACCTGAAAGTATTCCACTAAAATCCAGTGAGTATGCAAATAATGATATTGGAATTTTTGTTGGAAAATCTACCATTAGCGATGTGGACAAAGAAACGATAATAAGAAGAGCTTGGGAACCCGTACCCTCCCACAAGTGTCACGTTCATATAATAGGTTCAAAGAAACGAAAATTTCAAAATAAATGGCTGCAGCGGATTCATTGGCTGGCATACTCTGAGAAATTAAATGGAGCGTTTTTTAAGTTTTCTGTGGTATTTGCTCAAAATAAAGTTGATCAAGGTTCTCATGAGCCAGCAGAAAATCTAGTTAAAAACCATTCAAAAAAGTGGAAGGATGCAATATACATTTTTGAAAAACATTCGAGAAAAAATTATCATCAAAGATTTTGAGAGGCAAAATATGAATTTTTAAACATTTTTGATGGGCACAAACAAAATGTTGTAGAAGAGTTTCTAAAGAAAGAAAAAGTTGAAGTAGAAAATAACCGGAAAGACTTACAATTTATTATTGAAACAATTGTTTTCTGTGGGAAATAAGAGCTACCTTTTCGTGGTCATCGGGATTTCGGATGTTTGTACCTAGAATAACCAACCGCAAATAATGGAAATTTTAGAGCTATGCTAAGTTACCGGGCCAATCATGGAAACAACGTTTTGGCTGATCACATTCTATCTTCAGCAGAAAATGCTAAGTATGTCAGCCAAATAGCTCAGAATGAACTAATACACCTCATAGGGGAACAGATCCAAAGAGTAATTTTGAACAGGATAAATAAATCGATATTTTTCACCATATTAGCAGATGAAACAACTGATATCAGCCGAGTTGAGCAATTTTCATTTTGTGTTCGTTACTTTGATGTTGAAATCATGAATATCGGAGAATATTTCCTCACATTCGTCCCAGTGATGATATGACTGGTGCTGGCATTGCTGATACAATAAAATTACAAATTTCACGTTTTGGACTTGATCTTCAGAATGTGCGAGGCCAAGGCTATTATGGAACCTCCGTAATGCGGGGAGCATTTACTGGTGTGCAAGCAATCATAAAACGTGATTTCCCTAAAGCAATATATATTCACTGCTCATCTCATTGCCTAAATCTGTGTTTAAGTGACGCTGCCAAAACACCTTGCATTCCCAATTGTTTCTCCACAATCAGAAGTCAGCAGTTTTTTTAGAGCTTCAGAAAAGCGTGCCAAAGCTTTGAAAGATATTTTAGTGGCAGCAGGAAATGGCAATACTGTCATTCACAAATACTGCGAAACAAGATGGGTGGAGAAACACGATGCTGTTTCAGTATTCCATGAATGTTTCGAATGTATCATTGAAGCATTGGAAACTATTATGAGCAACGAAGCAGAGGCAAATGGCATAGCTACTTCTCTTCACACATGTTTATGTAAATTTTAATTTATCATCACTCTTACTATTATGTCAAAAATGCTATCGATGACATACATAACATCAAAATATCTACAAAATGAATCTGTAGATATAAGTTCAGCTTTGGTTAAAATTAGTATGACAGAAAAGGTTTTTGCCGACGTGAGGAAAAGTGGAAATGAAGAATTTTAAAAACTGTTTACAAAATCTGGAGACATATCTCGTAAATTAGATGTTCCTATAAAAGGACCAAGAACAGTAGGCAGTCAGAGATACAGAGCAAATGTTGAAGCTGAAACCCCATAGAAATACTAGCCTTATTTGGATGAGATATTAGCTTCATTGAAAGGAATATTTTCAAATCATAGGGATCTATTAAGATGACTTGACTGTTTAGTTCCAGTAAACGCTGTCAACAAAAAGTTTAGCGACTTGTTACCAGCTTTGGAGTTTTACAAGGATGATATGCAGAACACCAGCAGATATATATTGGAAGTGGAATGGAGCCTTTGGGCATAACACTGGAAAGCTACAAACTCTCCAAAGCCAAAGAATGCTGTCGGCACATTACAATTTTTAGATCGAGAAATGTTTCCCAATCTGACGATTCTATTAACAATTTTGGCAATAATACCAGTGACCACATCTTCCGTTGAAAGGTCATTCTCGACTTTGAAGAGACTGAAGATATACGTGCGCAACAGCACAGGTGAAGACCGGCTAACGTCTTTAGCTTTAATGACTGTACATAGAGACATAAAAGTGAATATCTCAAAACTGATCAATCACTACAATCAAAGCAATAGAAGATGCTCTTTCACTTAAGGGTTTGTGACTTTGTGGTTTGCGCTAATAGTTTTTATTCGCCTTATTTGGTTTATATTTATTTTTTGACACTATGGTTTCCCAAGATTTTTTTATGCCACTGTTGATAATATCATCAATATTTAAACAATATTTCTTCTATCTGTATTAGTTTTATATAAAATTACTACTATGCTAAATACGATTTAATTATTTATAATTATAAAATTAAAGAATAGCTGTAAAAATTGTACATTGTTACCATGTGTTAAGAATTATTAAACATAATTTTAAATTGTGTAAGCTTCCATATTTTATTTTATCCTTATACTACCTAATGTAATGACAAAACTAAGTGCCTATAAAGTATGAAGTATTCCTCTTACAAGCTACACCACTGGTTAGTGGTTAATAATTATGAATAATCTAAATCTATGATTATTGCTGAGAATTGAGAAATACAGTTTCATTTTATATTTACAAAAATAGGCTTTCAGATATTGAGCCCCGCCCCCAAACATGAATCCTGCATACTCCACTGGTCTCACACTTTCAATTCCAATGTTATTTTAGTAATCTTATATTCCAGTCACATTTATCCCATAGGTGCACCCTACTATTCCATCCTCTTATGGCAACGCCTATGGTTCCAGTCCCTTTACCTGGAGCTCCCGATATGAATAAGTGTCTCCTACAGAAACGAGGCAGGTGAGGAAATAGATCTACTTAATTGTGGGATGTCGGCAAACTACAGTAGCCCCATGGTTTCTGTGGTGCTGACTGACAGCTCACAGCTGACAGCTGTCGGCTTTGAAAAGTTACCAGACCAAATTATGTACCCCTACGCTGAACCACATGATCTGCAAAAACATGTGTTTAGCAGCTATCACTTCTGACAGTCAAAATTGAGGTATATACCTAAATGTTGAATTGTCAGACGTCAGCTGTGAACTGTCAGTCAGCACCAAAGAAGCCATGGAGCTACTGTATGTGAGGTTTAGTCTAGATAGAGAGCGGCTAGTGGCTATTTATACGGAGTAGTTTTTGAGCGGTATGCACAGTTTTTGTCCATCCCGTGATTATGTGTATGGGCCTATATATAAGAGGATTGGAAGTATTGTAATTATTAATTTAATTTGCTCGTGGCATAGCGTTACAAACATAGTCTTATAAATGTAAACATTGATTACTAGAATTATATTACTAAATTATTAAAAATAAAGTTAGTTATGCCTAATAAAAGTTTATATTTTACTTGGAATGCTTTTTGGTAGCCAATCCCACCCAACAGCACTTTTAATCAATCGTTTTATATTTTGTGTTTAGAAATAATATTACAACTCGTAATCTTCAAAATTGCTTAAGCACAAAAATTTAACCTTCATATCTATTGAATTTAAGGATATATCTAAGTTTACTTTTAAATATTAAACTAACATTAACCGAGGTGATCTAGAAGTTGTATCTATTATTTGGTTAAGAACCAAATTATGTATCTAGACACAAAAAGAAACATACACAAAACAATTTATTTAGTCTTTTCATTGTTACAAACATATATTGAATGTATCAACCTATAAAACCCACATTCACTTAATTAGTTAATATAAAACCCAGACACAGACTAGTAAGATTTGTATATATATTTACATACATTTGTACATTTTTTTAAATTAATACAATTGAAATTCAACATACCTAATGAGTTGATGATCAATATGGATCCTACTACAATTATTTTCAACTGATTATTTTGTTATTAGAAATTAATTGTTGACGCCTTGGTTATATCTATTATTTGTAATGTATTAATCTTTTTGATAAGGTGTATATATTTTGATTTTTAAATCACCCTTTAAGTTCTTTAAGTTTATATATTTTAATCCTTATGTTTTTACTGTTATGTTTTGATAGCCTCTAATGATCATAATATGCTAGACCAGGGCTGTCCAACTTTAGGTTATCCAGGGGCCGTATCCAGAAATATGGATACGGCGTGGATAGTAAAATATATGGAGGGTCCGAGCGTTACATTTAGCAAGTAATTCTAAAATTTCATAATAAATAAAAGTAATATTGCTTAAAGAAGTTCTTATTGAAAGATTAGACAAGATGCAATTGTTTATACATTTATAATTATTTTATTTTAATATGTGTTCTGTGATTGTTTTCATTTACTAGATTAGCTATATCAATATCGAAGCTCATAGTTAGCAATATTAGTAAATTTGAAAGTGATTTATTATTCAATGAACATTTGTATTTGGATTTTATGGATTTAATCGTTGAAAAAGTGCTCCCGAGAATTGAGCACATCTTAAGCTCTCCTGGTAATAATTTTAAAAATCTTCTCTTTTCCCGATTCTTCCAATATAAAAAGGGTCTCATTGCAGATCGCACAGTGCCAGTTGAAGGTCAGATATTACATTTTCAATTCTGAGAATGCACATTGAAATGAGACATCTAGCGTTCACATAATGAAATGCACTTGAATTCGTGCCTAGGAATCTAGGTTTGAGCTCGAGTCTAGCAATGAGAATTTTATTTTTCGCAGGTGTAAATCAAAAGTAGTTACCCACAAGAGGGTCGCACACATTTTATTCGTGGTCCGCGTCTTAGACAACGCTGTGATAGACGCTAGATGCTAAACTTGTCGGCAGCTTAGCCATTAAAATGTGTTAAATATCAAAACGTAAGTTGTCGCTTCCAAAACACCAAAAGGAACTAAACAAAAGACTAGATATTTAATGTCAAGGGGTTAGCTGGATTCAGCTTGTCAACAACTAGTTTTAGTTGTGATTAGTTAAACCTGCTAAGACCCCTGTTATTTTATACTCTGCTACGATAAAAAGACAACATTACACATTTATATGGCATTTTAAGTGCACATCTGTTCCCTAGCTAGAATGTACCATTTTTATAATGAATAATCAACATAGCTTATGAATAATATAAACATAATATACATTAAAGATTAATCTACAAAACTCGCGTTTTATCTTAACAATTCTTTATTTTGTCTTGTAGGAGTAAAACATATTTTAATAATTTTTTAAGATAATATTACTGTGACGATAAATCAATCATCATGAAAAAATATCAGTTACAAATATAAAGAATAGATATATACAGAGGGGTGCAAAAGTAGCTACACAGCTTAGAGTACTGATATATTCATATACATATAATAGAGGGATCCTCTTTAGCGGCTGCGTGGTCTAACGCGCTACTTTTTCAGTAAACTAGACGGCCGATGAGGGGGAGATCGAAGTTCAAATCTTGGTCAGGTGTATTGAGGTTTTTTTTCAAACTGGTTTTTAGCTCTGCCTCAACACAAATTTGGGTGTACCTTCTCTAAATATAACCTTTCTAATCCCTAAAACCATTAACGTAAATAGTACATCAGCGTATAACCTGAACATGTAGTAAGACGCGCTACTAAAAAATAAAAAATAAAATGTACCTCACGGTTGAAGAAATACTTCAAAAATGAGTTTACAATTAACTGGGGCAAACTATTCGAAAACCTTAGGAATTAATTGACACTTCTAAATGTATGAATGAAAATAATTTATTAGAAAATTTAGAATCTGTATACTGGTGGTTCTCAATTACTTCTCAACGCGGGCCACAGTTATATGTTTTTGTCAAGTACTTAGTCAGAGGGTGTGAAAACTTAATTTGAAAACTGTACATAAGTTATCAAAATGAAAACTAAGTACCTCATAATATTATGAACACTATTTTTATTTTCAGTGTTGTTGAATTATATATAGAGTATATCTATTTTCAGATTAATCATTTACCGCGGGCAGGAGTGGCATCCTTCGAGGGGCACTAAGGATGTCAAACTCACGCTCGATACCCTCGATACTTATTGGTATTAAAATAATCGAGAGTAGATCCTATTATTACGATTCTCGATGCTTTTATCCTTAGTTCTCAATGAAAGTACTGGCAACTAAGAAAGCGGTAAAATTCTTTATGAGAAGTAATCGATAATTCCTATTTTTTTAAATTGCTGTTATTTGCTATGTATGTATATATATATATATATATATATATATATAGATAGATAGATTTAGTTAACAATCCTATTTGGTTAATTTAAAAGAATTGTATTTTTTTACAATTGTTTACTATACCATCTTAAAAAATTGATGTATAGGCCTAAATGTTTAATGACTCAGTGAGGCTTTATTTGTAAGAAAATTACATGCTTACTATTGTAATTCTTAGTTATTTTATTAAGTATGTATAATATGTTTGAATACTTGGTAAAATGGATCTATAACTAAAAATAATTGTTTTTTATTATTATTTACTTTTGTTTTAGCACCTTGTCTTATTACCCGTTCGGGTATGTATGCTTATGTAGGCCTACTAATTACACTAATGATTTAAGCAATTACTAAGGCTATAGTCAGAGGAAGTGTACCCTCATTTGCGTGGAGGGAGGATGGAAAACCATTTATGAAACGCCACCCTCAGTACACCCGACTGAGATTTGAACCTCTCCCTGTCATCGGCAGTTTAGTCTATCGCGAGAGTGGCACGTTAGACCACGTGGCCACCGAAAGGGGTATTTTTTTAGTTATTTTGCGATATGGCCTACTATGAATCTGAATGAATATATTTTTATATGGGATGAATGCGTGTACAAATATATTTTATAATCGAAATCAAGACTTCTAAAATTCAAGGTTGATCTTAAGAATCAGAATCATGAAAAACGGGTATTGTGANGCACATTAAGACTTATAAACATATTATTTGAAGTAAAATTAGACTTCACTCCCAAAATTATAGATCTGGTATATGTAAACATGTGACGCATCATTTAGTCTAGTGTTGCTATCCATTGACCAATATCTCATCATGAAGTCTAGTGTTGCTATCTGTTGACCAATATCTCGTCATGAAGTCTAGGGTTGCTATTTGTTGACCAATATCTCATCATGAAGTCTAGTGTTGCTATCTGTTGACCAATATCTCGTCATGAAGTCTAGGGTTGCTTTTTGTTGATCAATGTCACATCATTAAGTATTTTGTGCTGTTATTTATTGACTAATATCGCTTGATGCTTAAGCCTAGTGCTGTTATCTTGAGAATAAATCATCATCATCTGTGAACACATAGGCAGAATATTACCATCGATAATTATTAATCTCCAATGTTATTTTTAAAAAAAATAATCATTACTGCTATATAATTGCATTTTCAACGGAAAATCTACATATAATAAACTATATAATAATAATAATAACAATAATAATATATTGAACCATTCACAACTTGTACTTCTAAGTACACTCCGTTTACCCTGAAGCAGGCTCACCACGAGGGGGGACTGTTGGTTCCATTCCACTAGGCCTAGGATTCCTAGGAGCTCGGGTCCAAGATTCAGAATAACATATTTTTTTAAATTGTGGTAGACAAAATTAAACAAAACAAAGATAGTCAATAAAATGCCTATCCATACTAAGTAATAGTATATGTGCCCAACAGCTGGGGTTTCCTCCAGAGGAACCTGTTGGCATTTGCCACAGTGGTACAACAAACAATTAGTCCGGTCCAATCTTGTCCCTCGTTTATAAGTGCTCGGAAGTTTCACGGAGTTTTATATTTTTGTACTTGGATTAAATTTTGCGCATAGATATTCGTGTATTATATCAAATTAAATTTAAGTCTAAGTATTTCATCATGTCCGTAACATTTCGGATTAATTTGTGTACATTACTTTGGCTCAGTAAAAGTGACCAAAGATTTAGAAAAATACAGCAACGTATTAATATTAATATAGAAGTGGTGGCATGATGGGAGG
>CABEEJ010000329.1:186709-218220 GCA_901482245.1 Timema douglasi
TTTTCCTTTTATTCCCCCCCCCCCCCTTCCTTACCACTTTAATTAGTTAAGAATAGATTATGAGAATACGATTAGTTACAAACTTATCAGCTTAGATCGCAGGTGCTGGCGATCTCTTTTTTTATTCCTGCTACCCGGGTAGTCAATACAAGATGCTGGTCACTTTTTGATTGTACTTATTCTTACCCGTATCGGTAAGCACATCAACCAAATGCCAGGTTCACCTTGTCTGGTTTCTTGGTGATGGGAGGTTGGGGCTCAAATCCTGATCGGATTTCTTGAGGTTGTATTTTGCTTAATGTTTTCCCATTACTTATTCACTAAAATTCGGATATATTTCTTCTGAGATCTACCTTCCCCGTCTCTACTCTATCAGTAAAAACATTAGGATAGCCTGGTAAGGTAACAATATGATATACAAATATAAAACAATAAAAACTTAGGTTTGTGGTGTTACTTGAGTAGTGAGTGCAAGGTGCTAGGGTTGAGGTAAGATCTGTGAGAGCTTGGATTGTTTCCAGACATCTGCTGAATACTGCAGCATGCCCTCACTGGCGGTGCTCCTCTTGGTAGCCTCCACGGCGCTGAGCGATGCCCTCCCGATGTTCCACTGGCCGATACAAATCGATGAAACGTTGGCGATTTCGCTTACAGAAGGGGAGATGATGTTTGCGTCTCTTGTCAGAGCCAGCCTCCGGGCCAACACCTCGGAGGAGACCACCCTGGAGGATATATTATTCAGTGCTGACGAGAGAACCAGCGTCAGATTGTACAACCTCCATTTGATTTCCAAAACCAGCCTGAAGATGGTCGAGGTCGTCCCTGACCTCTCACTCCTGAACCTCGCCATCAGCTTTAGGGTGGGTCAGCTCGATATCCGAGGGGACTGCGGCGATCATGATAGGGGGAACATCAGTGTGACTTTGAAAGATACATTGGTGTCTGGGATCGTAGGGCTGACTCTAGACGGTGACACATTCCAAGCCCTCAACGTGGAGCTCTTGTATGACCCTCAAGAGGTCGCCGTGAAAGTGTTCTACAAGCGAGCTGAAGGTGAAATGATAAGCGAGGAGTTCTTGAGTGACAGCGTGATCGGGTCACTGGCTCAACCCTTCTTCTCTGACTTGACCTACCAGTTCGACAAGCTGTTTGAGCGAAAGTTGACTGCCATCTTAGCCGAACTACCTATAAACAGTATCCTAGCGGACCCCGAAGCTGTCACATCTTTCAAGGGATACGCGGAAGAACTTTCGGAGACTCTTAACAACGTGGCTGACTCCCTTTTGGACATTGTTAGAGCTGATATGAAGAACAATGGACATATCCTTGTGGAAGATTTTCATCAGGACTATGACCAACATGTTGGGGAAGGTGTCAAAATGAGGGTGGGTTTCCAAGCTGAGAGAGGTTGGTTCGAGAGTTTAACGAGTATACAAAGGAACACAGATGTGACTGTAGTAAGGAATCAGTCATCATTTACGGTCAGCTTCAAGCTGATTCTACGCACAATGGACGTCGGCTACGAGGTTAGGTTCCAAGGTTCCTCTCTTGAGGGACAAGTGAAGGGCCACGTCGGCGTCAACACCTTTTCCTTTAAGACGACCTTAGACATCGGGGGTGGGGGATGCGTGACGAGTTTGTGTGAGTTGAGGCTGGGGCAGTTTGGAGACGTGAGGGTGGAACTGTTCGAGTTGGGAGAGCTGGAGGGATTGAGTTCGCGGATCATCTCGAGAATCATAGGACAGTTAAAGGGCAGTGTCTTGCATGATGTGGAACTGAAACTGACTAACTCTGTGGCCGCGGCTCTGGACCTGTTCCACTGCGCTCAGAATTGGTCGAGATAGTCCAAGAACAAACATTTTAAGACTTATTGTTGACTTATTGCTTGGATCTCCTAAAACTCTAAATTTCATTGAATTAGGGCACAGATATTATTTCACAAAACTATACATAAACAAATGCATAGTGTTTTAAAAATAGCGATACACATCAAGTAATTTGATGTTTTTTGAAATAGTGGTGTGATAAGATCTTTTTTTTTTTTGCTTTACGTCTTACTACTAATTTTGACAATATGCATTTACTTACACTAATATATTAGGGTTGATAAAGATTTAATTTGAGAAGAAATGTACTTGTACTTGAATTGAATGATAGTGAGAAACCATTTAGGATAAGCTACTCTCAGTATATCCAGCAGGGATTGTACTCACCTCGGTTTTTAACCCATAGTTGAATGTAGAAAAAAAAGAATTTATTATATACATTTTATTCAAAAATTTCTTTCTCTAAATCAATTATTGTAAATATGTTTCCAGGCATTCTATAACTACAAATAAAGATACTAGCAAAATTGTGAGTGAAATATAATGGAAACTGATCATTGATGTGTCATATTTAAGTCAAACAACTGTTTTAGTAAGTAAATTATATTCATATTTAATTTGTAGCATAGCCTTACGTTATTATTTATGCGCTGTTTTCCCATTATAAAATTTAAGGTAGCTTTAAAAATGTACAACGTTATAACTTTTGAACATCAATTTGTGTCTGCTCTGCACGAATGTCGACTATGAATTCAACACATGCTCAGGGCTTTATAGTTGTACTTAATGTGTTTTAAGATATTGTTAAACTTATTAGCTCTCTTAGAGATGAGTGTCACAAGCCCCATCAACCCTCCCCCTCCATGGCGTGCCACTGGCTCTTATTGTTCTATATTATAAATAACCATAATGCTTTCAAACAATACTATAGTTGAATTGTACAAGAAGAAAATATATATATATATATATATATATATTTTTTGTTATTACATTGATCAAACCATTATTTATGGCAGTAAAAATAGAAAACAATCCTACATAGGGGTAGGAGTCTTAATTTAAGACAAACTCACAAGTATTTGACAAAAAGGATCTGGAAAATCACTAGCAAATTTATTTATTTATTACATCTGATAGCAACATTTATTGAAAGTTAGTTTTAAATGTTTTAAAAACAAGGAAAATATAATAGAATTGTTTTAATGTAAATAGCAAAAAAATGTGGATATTTGTTATGAGGTACCAACACAAACAAAACAATACCAGGCCTAGGTATATAAATCTGAAAAATAAAGACATTTTAGTCCAAGTTTGGCCTGCCACACTAAGAGCCTAGTTAGTCCCTCTGTAGAGCGCATAGAAGCCAGACTTGAACTCTTTCAGTTTTTGTAAGAAGACAGGCAGGCCCTAGTTTCCCGACCTGATCTTGGCCACTTCTTCCTGACACACCCGCAACTTGTCGAGTCCTTCAGGACTTGCCTGGTTGATGTCCCCTTCACAGCCGGCTCCAAGGAAGTGAAGAGCGAAGAAGTCCTCGCAATCTACGGCTCCATTCCCGTTACAGTCCTGGAAATGGAGGTTTAAACATCCGGGAAATGTAGGAATGACTCGCGGGCCGGGCTTGGTGGGTCTCTACCAGTAGTAAACCATTTCCTCCCATTAAGTATCAAATTTGATATTTAAAGCCAATAATCATAAATTCATTCGTTAGATTATTTGGTGTATGGTTTGTCAAATAGGTAGTAAAGGGGAGTGGACAGTTTACCAGTACAGCCTCATAAAGACTTGCGTGCCCTGGTAACAACCCACGAGACATGCCTGTCGATACAACCAGCCCACACGTTTCCAAACCCTCGCTCAAACTGAGCAAAGCTTAGTCGTCCAGAGCTTTTCTTTAGATAATATATTTTCTAACGTCAAATTAAATCGTTAGGTTTTAGAAGATAGGGGTTTCTTGGTTTTGTTTAGTGTTTCTTAATACATTAACTATAACTACCTTAGAATATGTCTTCATATAGCCCTCGACAGTTGCCGCTGCACAGAAAGGATCCACCACGCATCTCTGGAATGCTATAAATAAACATTTTTATTAGTATTAGTAGTAGTATTTAATATTATAACTCTCATAGGTTAGTTACATTTTCCAATTGTCTAGTAGAACTTCACAAAAATCCAAACTAGAACAAGGTTGATAAAAAACAGGTTTTTTCCTTTATAATTTAAAAATGTTTGTAGCTTTAAGCAATATGCTCTCCCATTTTTTTGGTGATTTGTAATAGTTAATATTTTATCGCGTAGTATAAAAAATAAACAAATGGTATATTTAAAATATTTTTTTCGTAAAGGAATTCATTTTGTTACCTTTAATTTAGCAGTTAACTGATCTATCGACTGAGCCACATATTATGTTATTATATATTTCAAATATACCAGAACCTATTGCAAAATTATATAAAATATGCAACAAAACAACAACAAAGATGTTGTTAATGTTGTAATCTTTTAAATTAATTTTATTTAGACAAATAAAAAAATTTAGCCAACAATCAATTTTACTATAAATAAAATAAAGTTATTGAAAAGCAATTTCCATTATCACTTGAAAATGTTCAAACGTTATATATTTTTAAATTAACTTGAAAACTTTAATTTCATTTTGAACTGGTAAACCACAAAAAATAAAAATTCTCCTTCATTTCTGTTATTTATTTTGCTTAAAATTTATTTTAAGTAAATCTTTACTGATTAATAATATATATTTATTTTAATCAAGATTTGTTTTGAGGACATTTTAGAAACGATAGACTAGTGCTATAAGAGTACCTAAATGGGGCTGCTTAACAGTATGTTAAACCTTTTCAGACGTCCAAAAATCCTCCGTTATTTAAGAAGTGGTATGTTATTTCAGAATATGGTTCACGCTAAAATAGTGGTTAAAGGTATCAATCAACATGTACAGAACCTATAAGATTAAAACCTATAAAGCTTTGTTTTATAATTTAAAATAAAATCATGAAAAGACGAAATAATTATATATTTTACGATTTTTCACGCAAAATCTCAGTTATAATATTAGGATATATGGTTAGAAACATAGATCAATTATGTACATTTTAATAGGTCCTGAATAAAAACCTATAAGATAGTGGATAATGGTTTTGAGTGGCTTTGAAACTTTGGAGCAGCAATTCTCATCAGAAATATGACATTGTGAATATATATGTTCCTTCAATCAGAAAGTGCCACTTAAAAATGAATTCTCACCTCCAGGAGACGAACTGTCGTCTTGAGCAATGACATGACGGCCAGCGTCCTCCCAGTAGGGTTTGGTGATCATGAACAGACCACAGTCATCACCAACACAGCTGAAAGTCCTGTTACAGTCTGACATTGCTTCACACAGACATCCCAGACACAGGTCATCCACCACTTTATTCTCCTGTTGCCCTGATAACAATTAAATAAGATAAAAACTGCTTCTCATCAGTCATCACACACAGTCCACAGACTGACATAGCTTAAGCTGTGCAAGAGTGATTTTTTTTTCTATTTCCTTATTTTTATGATTGTGAGCCTTTTTTAATAAAATGAAAACATTAAAATAAATAATAATAGATCAAAATTGTTTGTAATTTTGTTTAAATAGTTATAATGTTTAATTAAACATAATAATACTAATTATTCTCCAAGTATTAAGTAGTACAAGTAAAACCTTTGCTTCTTTCTTTTATGGATGTACCGATAATATTGCACTATAGGGTGAATATATTTTAGGCACGGTTTATACCATATTTTCCAACTTATTAATTTTTATTTATTAAATAATGAAATTGAATAGGCGGCAGACTTTCTCATTCTTTTACAAACAAATTTCCTATTAGAAGACTACTTTTTATTTTGAAATTAAGTTTAACTCTCCTTATTTAGCAATAAAAAGTGGTTCATTAGACGTATTTCATACAATCATTACTGTAATATTTTCAAAGCTGGAGAGAAAATTGCCCGAAATTACATGATTTTCATAGAAATAAATACATCTGAACCGGGCCGTACCGTCGAGAACCAAACACAGGTAGTGTGTTTTGATTGACAGCGGCGGGATAGCGAGGGGGATGAGAGGGGAGAAGCTCATTAACAAACTTTTAAAAACCAGCTGAGAAAAGTATTGAGGTACAAAAACATACGAGTAGTAATATTCTGATATTTTAGACTGTTCTTGCCTGTTAGCCATATGATGTGTGAAAGCTGTACAGTCTATTATTACTAGTATTCTTTGACATTGTTTAGTTTTATATTTTAGTTTGAGCGTAGGCTACCATTCAACTGGCATAAATATAATTATATTAATCAAGGCCATAGCCAGCCAATTATTGGGGGTGAGGGGGGGGGGTTGGACCCATCCCCTCATTGATAGAGGCTAGGACAAATTCTAAATATTATTATTAAATACCTCTAGAAGCTCTTTGAAGTATTTTTTTATGGCAACATAACACCATAGCTGCCAAAGGCTGGGAAAAAATTATAAATATTAAACACTTATAGAAGCTATCTGAAGTATGTTTTATGGCAACATAACACCATAACTACCGAAGGCTAGAAAAAATTCTAAATATTAAACGATTATTAAATGATGGGTAGTTTTTGTAATCGAGTATGTTGGCTACCTAAAGTTTAAAATAGTCCTTAGATATACACAAAATATAAGCTGTTGATTATATTATTATATAATTTATAAGTTATAGGTTAGTAATTATAAACCCTAATCAGTATGCATGCCGAGTAAATTTGACGTTTTTCTGGTCTGTTAGTGAGCGGTAGGTCAAGGTTTGAATTCTAGCTTGGTGTAATCTACTAAAGCTTCTTTTAGTTACAGTTTCCCACTCTTCCTCCACACAAACGCGGTACATTTCCTCTCTATTCTACTTTACTCACTCTTACCCTATTATAGTAACTAATTGGGAATAGCTTAAACGGACGGTAAGACGTTTTGTAAGAAAGAAATAACTATGTAAAATATAAATTATTAGGGGTTTTAGGATTTGCACCCGAGAAAGGGAAGACGTTACACAAACTCCAGGGACCTCCAGTTCCAAAGATATGCAGGCAGACACATACATTTTTGATGAAGATGATGAATTGGAGGATTTACTATCGAATGTGGAACATCCTTCACTCGTTAGTGAAAATACTCTTTCAAAATACGAATATAGTAATGACAATACCTTACCACCACTTGTCATAGAAAGAATTGAAAGGGCACAGGATTCTACCACTACGGGTTACCGAAATATTGATGCATTGCCTTTTTCTAAACAGATCATTAATTAATTAGGTGAACACTCCAATTCATGTACGTTAGGTCACTATAAACTGGAAAAGGCAAATAATAAATGAGCTTCAATTTACCCTGGTTTATTTTTGTGGCAATTGTGATGGTAATCAATGCATTACCTCAAAACAACCCGTACACAAAATGAACTCAATGACGTTGTTGATTGGGTCAGTGTTTCAATCGGAACAGGCTACTCACAATATAAAGAAATGATGGCAGTACTGGACATACTCACACTGAGCCGATAGCGTATAACCCGAACGGGTAGTAAGACGCCGTGCTAAAATATTATACAATGAGCCGAGAAAAATACAAAAAAACACGAGATTGGCATCGCAAAGATAAGACAATATTTGCAATGTTTGTAATGACTAATGATAGTCGTTGATTATTTTCTTAGACCTACATAGTACTTAACCGTTTGGGCTATACTCATTTTAACAAATTACATTAGTATAGTAAGGTTGAGTAAACATAATTTAGAAGAAATATACCCACATTTGCTTTGAAGAAAAGTGAGAAACCACTATAATTAGTTTTTTGGGCATACACATGTAAAGATGTACCATGGGGAAAACCACTTTAATATATTCTGGAAAAATTAAATTTAAAAAATTCTAGTCAAGGAACATTATAATTAGATTCTAGGGGTATCCAAATCTCAACATTTTTCTAGGGGAGGATCACTCCAAATATCTTGGAAAGGAGTCTAATTTTCAAAATATTTTTGGATGAGGACCTTTCAAAATGTATTATAAGGGTATTCAATTTTCACAAAATGTATGTTGTTGAGTACCCATATCTCCTTTGACTTGAGAGACAGTCCCTTTTTCTTTTTTTTAAATTCGTATACACCCCTACACAGATAAAGTTCCACCGCCACTGAGTGAAGCACCTTTTTTAAATGTATAGGCCTATGCATACTACTTTTTATCTTTCCTAATCTCTACTTGTAGCTGAGCATACGTCACACGTACAATAATGACCTTTTGATCCAGACCTATAAAAATGTACGTTGAGAATGTAGCGTAATGCCATGGCTGTCTCCTCGTTTTTAGTGGGGAGGGAGAGGTCCTGTCTATGATGGATCGTGGTAAAGTCTCCCAACAGGAGATGGTCAGCATTTTTTTTTCTTGCATGGACTCATCTAAGAAATTTGTGTAGTACTGCACTTTGTGGTGGTATAACCGAGGGGTCGGGGGCAAGAGGGGCATCGTTCCCCTGAAAATAATCCCAGCTGGAATAAATCCTACCCCCCTGAATATATTTTAAATCCTCTGATATTATCGAATAATAAGTAGAAAGATCTTGCATCAACCTCAAAATAACTTCTATATACCTTCAATCATCAAAAGTTTCCCAGAGAAGACCCCTTCAAATAGTTTCTAAAGGCACCTAATTTTTTTTAAATAATTCAAGCTAGGAGTAGTCTAAATAGCTTCTGGAAGCATCTAAATTTTAAACATTTTTGGAGGAAAGCCCCTTTGAATAGCTTTCAGGAGATCTAAATTTAAAAAAGTAAACTGGTTGAGGACTATTAAAAAAAGCTTCTGGAGGCATTCAATTTTTTTTTTTTAATTTCCAAAGGACGCTACTCAAAATGGGTTCTAGGAACATCCAAATTTCAAAATAATTTGGAGGGGGGGGGGTTACTCTAAATATCTTTTACAAGCGTATAATTTCAAAAATGTGGGAAAGGACCACATCAAATTAGGGACAGGGAAATAGATAAGTGGAGTGTGGAGAGGGGTGATTTCTCTTCTTGGAATAAATTAGCCTCTTCTAGATGTAGCTCACACCTTCTGATATTCTCGGATATGAATCTAAAAGACTTGAATAAAACTGCAAATAACTTCTAAAGACATTCAATTTTCAAAAATGTGCCAAGTGAGTGAAGTGACTGAGCTGAAGACCACTCCAAATAGTTTCTAGAGGCATCCAGTTTTAAAAATTTGCTGGGAGGGAAGCACTCTTAATAATTTATGCATGCATACAATTTTCGAAAATAGCCCAGGTGACAAAGCCAAATAGCTTCTAAATACATTCAATTGAAAAATCCCGTTGAGAATCTTTCCAAATAAAATAATATTTAATCGGGAGATAACAACGTTAATAAAGCTACTTGTGAGTGATATGAATAGAGAAATGTGTATATTCTTGTTGATTATTTTATTGTAATAAAAATAATATCTTTAATATATCTATGAATGCCTTAAATTTTTTTCTTAGAGAAAATACCTTTTCTGCTCTTATTTGACAAAAATTTGTTTACATTTTTGCTGTATATTATGTATATGATTGGTGGATCTATCAACATTTAATTGTTTTTATTCGTACATTAAACAGAAGGGATATGTTTATTTAATGTTAAGTAAAGCGCACTATTTTAATCAATTGAAATTGTTATTATTAGTAACAGTGCGTATAACCCGAACGGGTAGTAAGACGCGGTGCTAATAATAATAATATTAGTAACAGATGACAGACGTTCACAGGAATGTAACTAAATGTATAGTGGGAAAAGAACACCTGTATACAGAAATAAATCACCTAACTTTTGACTAAGCGAGTTCTTTATTAGCAATGTATTAACTTGTGGTCCACTATTATATGAATCCATCTCAGCGTTTGTCTGCCAGTTGTTGTTTTTTGTCGACCAGTTGGCTATCACTTTTGTTATTCTATGTATGTATTTGTCGACGAGTCGACGGCCACTTGTTACCTAGTCTATCAAATATTTGTTAATATTTTTTCGATCAGTTGACTGTCCATCACATGGTACTATTCTTGTCAACAAGTTGGTCTAAGTACTCCTTCGTGTAGATTACTTGTCTGTCTATCACTTTGTCCACACGTGTCGACCAGTTTATTGTCGATTTGTTTTATGCACCCAATTGGTCAACCATTTGTATGTAGATCACTTTGCCCTCCCATGCAAGAGCTAGTCGACCAGTGGGTTCTACTAGGGTCGGATACTTGACCCACCTAGCATCGTTATATTTGTTTACGTTTTGTCGACCAATTGGCTCCTTATCACATGGTCCTACTTGCATCGACCATGTGGTCGAAATTGCTTTTGCGTGACAGTCACTTGTCTGTCGACCTCTTTTTCCACACATGTTAACCAGTGTAGTGTCGATCGGTTTGTCAGCACCGCAATTGGTCGACCAGTTTTCTGTTACTTTTTCCACCTAAGCATGAACTTGTCAACCAGTTGTTCCAAATCGTGTCGGCCACATGTCTCATCTAGCCTGCGATATATTTTTTACAGCTTATCGAACAATTTGTATGGTGCCATTGTAAACAATATGAACCTGTATCTAATTTTGTTTACATATACAACTATATTACTTAGGCCTTGATATTTAAATCATATCATTAACAGCAATCAGTCCTAGTTAAATATAATTGTATCTAAAAATATCAAGATCATTACACTTAATGTATTTCGTTGGATGTCATATTAAAAAAAAAAAGTTTATCTTACTTTAAAAAAAACTCTCTTTTTGATCCCACATATTCCAAAAAGTGTATTTAATTTTGTATATTAACTTGTTGGAATATGTAATCATCTTTACAAACAGCACAGTGAATTTGTTCTCATTAGCATTAAAAGTCATATATTTATTAGAGGTTTCCCTGGCTTGGCCAGGGGCGGATCCAGGTAGGGTTCGATGCGATCATCCCCTCCTGAATAGAAAATAATCATAAATATTGAAACCAATACTTTAAAGTTGTAAAGAATGACTGACTCTTAACACCCTCCTCACCCTATCTCCTTCACGAACTAATCAAAATTAGGAAACAGTTCTTTCATCTTAGCTCTAGAGCAAAGTAAGGGGATTAAAACTAGAATTTTCCATTATTTATATTATTAAGTATTAAAATACATATTTTTTCTTTTAATACTAAAACACTTTAGACATATGCACAGTAAATATTTATTACTTTTATTGTGATGGCGACTTTATGTTTTATGTTATTTTTGTATTAAAATTACAAATTGGTTAATCCAAATTGTGTTATTTTTTAAAATACTCTTCTTCTTATTATTATATTAATTGTTAATTTCAACTATTTTGTTAAACTCCAACATTATTATTAAAATATTATAAACTAAAATCTTTATTAATCAAAATTATTAAATTTATCCTTGAAGGAGTCTTGTGAAAACCAATTTTCACCCCCTCCCTCCCTCAACAGCAAAATTAATTAAATTTATATTTGAGGGAGCCTCATGAAAACCAATTTACCTCTCCAACTCCGCCCCAAACAACTAGCCCGGATCCACACTTGAGCTAGGCTTAGTTAAAAGTAGTTGTCCTTCTAATGCTAGCATTGTATTCCACCAAACCCTTCTGTAAACATTTCCTGTTAGGTTACTAATCCCTTCTTTCCTTACTTTTATTTGTACTCAAAGTGAGAAGTTAAGTGAGAGTGAGAGGTAATGATACTATCTCCCTCTTTAACCGGACCGTCACGAGCACGACAAACCGATAGTACCACTCTCTATCGGAATGTATGTCCCTAGCAGCCTGTGCACATGGGCACACCGTTAACACAAACATCCCAGGCACAGGTCGCCCACCACTTTACTCTTTTGTTGCCCTGATAACAAATCAATAAGTTGAAAACTACTAGGCTACTTCATATTCTTCTGTTGCCCTGATAACAAATTATTAAGTTGAAAACTACTAGGTTACTTCTCCACACAGTCCACAGTCTGGCATTGTTAACACAGACAGCCCAGACATTGGTCATCAACCACTTTACTCTTTTTGCTTTGATAAAAATTTAATAAAGAACTGTCCAAACACGGAATAGGCACATCCTAAATAATTTAAAATAATTGGGTCCCATCCTTTTAGCAGATATGTTGAATAAAGTGATCTTTGTTTCGTTCAAGTAATCATGACCACTCTCGAGATAATCGGCAAAATTTTAAGTAAAATTTCAATTGCAGTTAATTTTAATAACCCAATCATTAAATACCCAAGCCAGTAGTCGGGCCGACATAAAGATGCTGGAATTCATTTTGGCCAAATATATACGTTATTATTATTATTATTATTATTATTATTATTCAAGGCATCCAATTGTCAGACGTTGTAGAAGGGGTGCCGGTACTCTTTAGGGTTGGAGGGGGAACCAGGCCCTCAAAACCCCCCTTTAAATAGATTGCCCTCCCTCCTCAATACATAAATAAAATTTCGCTGCAACTGGACCAACCTGGATCATTTTAGATATGATTTACTCTTTCTAAAATAAAGTTGGGGGCGTTGAAAGTATATCCAATATAATTATTATACATTCATTCAACAATTCGAAGTTTAAAAATGTGTGCTTGGAGAAAAGGTGAATTAACTCCATCTACACATTCCATTATTATTGTACCCTTTTATATAAAGGCATTTTAACTTGCCTAGATGTATTGAAGACTTTGATTCTTATATATCTGAGATATAGAGCTATTTAAAATGGTGACATTAGGCCAAGGGGATGGGAGGTAAAAGGTTGGGGCTGTTTGTTCTCTGGGTAGTCAACCCTCTCTTCTGACGAACCGGTCTACAGTTACAGGCTAGCCCACGGAAAAGTAGCCGGCCTCCTATATCCAGCAGGCGCCTCACTCTGAATTGGAGGTCAATCCCCTTCCACCCATATTGTGACATGTAGAATAAGCAAGTGAACTGCTGGTCTAAAGCTTTATTGACTTTATTGACCACTTAACCTTCTCATTATTCTATCCTCTCCTTCTTTCTTTGCTGACTCGTTTTCGACATGTTCTCGGAACCACCAATCGAATAGTTTCCAGTCGAAAGTTTTAATTACATAATCTCAAAGACTTAAACCTCTTCCACGGTTATCCTCACAATCACTGATACTTCCTATTTTAATTTGTTGCCTGTCCATAAGACGGGAGGGCCGGGGACGTGAGAAAAGGTCAGTGTTCTTACAGTTTTTATAGCAAAACTTTTTTTGGTCAAAATAAATCAAATATTGTTCAACTAGAAACATATATATCATATTCTGAAAATTGAAAAATGACACCTGGACATGGGAATCGAACCCGGGACCTTTGGCTTAGTACGCCAATGCTTTTACCACTGAGCTATCCATGATTCTCAGTGGTAAGAGCATTGGCGTACTAAGCCGAAGGTCCCGGGTTCGATTCCCGTGTCCAGGTGTCATTTTTCAATTTTCAGAATATGATATCTATGAGGGACTATCCACACTAAAATGCATTAACAATAGTTTCGGCTATTTGTTTAATTAATAGAAACATATAGTTTAATTTTCTTCACGTGATGATATCAACAGTTATTGAATATCTGTCATGAACATATTGGAAATAGATGAGGTATTTTGCAAATGAAGAGAAAAAGTTGTCATTAAATTCAAGGACATCCTTGACAGATATTCAACAACTGTTGATATCACTATGTGACGTAAATTAAACTATATGTTTTTACTGGAGAAATAATTGATTTATATGGACCAAAAAAAAAATAGTTTCTATAATAATTGCAAAAACACTACATTTTCTGGCGTCTCCTGCATCCCTACCGTGAACACAGTCGCAAACTATCTTTTTAAAGATCATTAAACATTAGAATGGTGGCAACTAGCTATAAACACTTTATTCTATTTACTATTTAAACCGTTAAAAAGGCAGTTTTATTATAGTATATTATGGGAGGGGGTTGAGCTTGACTATGGCCTTGTAAATACCAATATTATTAAATTATGTGTTTCTTGTTTGAGTCTAGCTTGTTGTTAATGTGAGGCCATAGGACTACGACTACTACTACTACTACTACTACTATACTACTACTATGACTACTACTATTACTACTACTGCTAATACTACTATTGCTAATACTACTACTAATACTACTACTACTACTAATAATAATATAATAATAATACTAAATGATAGTCCGTACTCACCGAGAACCAGGCTCCATGCAAGAGTACATAACAGTACAAGTGTCGACCTCGGTAGCTCCATTGTTACTGGTACTTTCTGCCTCTGGTGGACTGCTTATTGCTTCCTTTACCTGCGGGACAGTCATAAGATGGCTTCTGGTTTTCCTTGGATGAGGGTAATAACACGTTCCACACGCTAACCCACCACACACTGAGAATGGCGAGATTCTAATTATACTTTTTAACGAAATAATAGACAGTCCAACAACTTATAGAATCCTTGAGCAATTTAAAAGCTTATGTGTTAGAAGCAAACCGGTTAGATGACTTCTTCCTATCGCAACTATGTATATGGTGGATGTAATCCTTAACGTGTGTAATAATCACTGTTTTGTGTTAATTAGTGGCTTCCCTGCACATCTTAGAATATAAACGTCTCTGCTTTAATAAAATCAACTGTACAGTTTGAAAGTAAGTGGATAAGGATATTGCTGAAACAAGGTCGTGTCAATGGTCTTGTTCTAAACTCTCGATTAAGATGGTTGAAGTCATATAACCCGAACGGGTAGTAAAACGCGGTGATTAAAAAAGAAGATGGTTGATAAGTTTATACATTTTTACAATCAATTTATAGAGCAGAAAATTGAACTCAATTAGCCTAAAGCTATATAATTGTCATGTCGCTTTGAAAACGAATACACACACATATGTGAAGGAACGAACTGATTCACTCACTGAATCACCAACTAATCTCCCTATTCCTAAGTAAAAAAGCTGAAAATTGGCATAACGGTATCTTAAGGCTCATTAATTAAAACTACCTCATGAAAACTACCATGAAGTACCCCTAAGGGACTGTAGAGGGGGTTTAAATTACTCAAAGTACCACAACAGTTTACCCCATTTCGTTTTTGCTCAAAAAGTAAGACTTGGCATAAATGTGTCTGTGTGTCTGTATAAACATTCCTAATGCACCCCTAAGGAGATTCATATGGAGTTCATTCAGTTCATTAATCCGTTCTAAGAACGAGAACATCATATTATATTATATTGTGTCATTATTAGTATCACGTCTTACTAGATGTTTGAGCTATACGCCTATTTACTAATTATGCTAATGTGTTAGGGATGATGAAGCTTGAATTTTGAGAAAATGTACCCCCATTTACGAAGAAAACCGATATGAAAAGCCACTCTCAGAACACCCAACTAGGATCGAACCCCAATCCTCCTATCATTGGCGGTCTAGTCTAATGCGATAGTGACGCCATAGACCATTTTATAAAGTGAAAATAAGCAAAGCTCACCAGCTTGGAATATGAACCAAAATTTAACCTACTTAATATTAGATTCATATTAGATCTGGCTTATATATAGTGAGAATGTGCTAAGCTTGTAAGCTTGGAATATGAACCAGAATCTAACCTAATTAATATTCTATTTGGGATAGATCGATTTATTTTCAAAAGGTGATATTAAAATCAAAATTCATTTGATCCGGAAATGTAAAATTGAAGTAGACGATTTTATCATTTTGACGGATTGTTTCAGCATAAAATTTATATTTAAAAATACTTTTAGTGAAAATAAATTAACTTAAAGTTGTGGTTTTCAATGAGTTTTACTACCCATCATGGGCGTTGGCATATTTACACTTTTGGGGTATGAATGAGGAAGGTATTGCTTATAGGAAATAAACCCACATTTTTAAAATTCTCTCATTTCCTTTCACAGGGACGTGTAAGTTGACAAGTATCTTCGTGGGGACAAAGCCCACTCTTGAGTGCCATCACTCTTCAAATAGGTCTACTGATTAGACATAAATGTGATTCGTCCCACTTAACAAGAGGACGGAGAATTATTGTGTTACAGATATCCGTGATATGTACTTTCGGTTTCACACTCTCCCTCCAAGCGCCTATCATATCATATTATCAGCTGGGGTGTTAACCTTGGTAGCACCGTCACCACGGCAAGAAATACCAGGAGAGTTGATTTAAGAAACGGGGAATGCCAGGCCTCCACCGTGGTTCGGATTCCACGTTAAACTGTTGGTCCTACATTTCATTTCATTTCACAATCACCCTACCATTACACATTAGCGTAAGTGCGTATAATCCGAACGGGTAGTAAGATGTGGTGCTAATAATAATGATTTAAGAAACCAGCTTTAGGGGCCAAATGGTCAAACTCTAAAATCTGGGTGCAGACTAGAACAAAATAACAAACAGAACACTGCGCAGACAGTTTAGACAATTTTATGATATTTTTTTAGCACCACGTCCTACTACTCATTCGGTTATACGCGTATGCACGCACTAATCCCGCTAGTTCCTTAGGCACGATAAAGGTTATAATTACAGGAAGTGTAGCCCAATTTGCGTGGAGGGAGAGTGGAAAATCATTTTGGGAAAAACACTTAGTACACCCGACCGAAATTCATACTTCGATATCCCCGTTATCGGCAGTCTAGTCTCAGCGATAGTAGCGCCTTAGACCATTCGGCCACCGAGGTGGGTTCTGAATATTTATCTGTAACCATTTGTTCGGTGTTGTGTCTGAACCCGATGCTCGTGTTCGCGCCAGAAGTATTTTGGACGTCTTGGCTAACTTTTCCCCGAACATCGAGTCATTGGTGGGACAGCAGCTGCCTCACACCCGTATTTTGTTTGTTTTTTAAGTACAGGTGTTTTTAGCGAGTGTATTTCTTTGTGTGTTTTGAAAATTAATTATCTCCTTTATTTTAACCAATTGCAGTGCTCCAAAGATCAGATGGATGCATTTTCTTACATTTTTTTTAATACAGTCTACTGATTGATTTAAATGGCTAATCTGCCAATAAGCTGAACCCACTGTACACTTTTCTACTTTGTAATAATATTGTAATCCAACATCGGTAGGTTTTGGCCTTTTTCTGTTTTGGTAATAGTGGATGAATATAAATACAGCCGCTGCTGCTTGGATCACCGATATTGAAGCAAAACTTAGATAAAGGGGAAAATAATTAATTTATGAGGCTACCAGCTGTGGGAGCACGTTGTGAAATTCTTCAGCTCAAGTTTAGACACTCCAGCCACATCTAACAGAGCAACGAACACGTTCTTTTGAAATGTTTTTGAACATGTTATGTTCGATGTTCTGTTCTCGTTTGTATCCGGCTCAAGGTGTCACTCTCATTTTAGACTGAGGGAGGTTTGTACTTCTTGAATGGTTTCCCACTCTCCTTCCATGCAAACGCCAGTAGATTACCCCTAAAATGCTTCCTTCCTCATTCCTAGCCCAGCAGAGTAATTATCATTTATGGGAATAGCCTGAACAGGTTGTTAAGACGAGACAATAAAAAATATGCTATATCTAAGAACGGGATATTTACAAGAACGTGTCTTTTTTCTAAGTAGCGGAAATTGTGGTTGTTGAGAGTGAGAGAGCTCATAGGTTGGGAGGGGGAGGAGTTAAGAAGACTATTTGAGCTTGGACGAACTTATTATAAGACTTTTTATGAGAAGGAGGCAGTATGTGTGGGCTGTACCATAGAGCTGAAGCGTAAGCGAGGCTTATCGGCCGGTCACGAGGAGTCAGAGCAGACATAACACTTCCTAGTCAGCTCTCATTCTTCCTTTCACCAAGTAGCGAGGCGGTTCGTCTCGTATTTCAAATCTGGGCATACATTATGTCGGCTAGGTAGAAAAAACTTAGTTTTGATGGTGTGGGCATCTCATGTTACACAGGAGTAATGGCTTACAGTCACTGGGTATATCCTGGCAGAGGAGTGATGGCTAGCAGTAAATAGGTATATCCTGGCAGAGGAGTAATGGCTTACAGTAACTAGGTATATTCTGGCATAGAGTGATGACTTACAGTAACTTGGTTATAGCCTGGCAGAGGAGGGATGGCTTACAGTAACTAGGTATATCATGTCAGGGGAGTTATGGCTTACAATAACTAGGTATATCCTGGAAGAGGAGTTATGGCTTACAGTAGCTAGGTATATCCTGGAAGAGGAGTTATGGCTTACAGTAGCTAGGTATATCCTGGCAGAGGAGTGATGACTTACAATAACTAGGTATATCCTGGCAGAGAGTGATGACTTACAGTAAATTGGTATATAGCCTGGCAGAGGATTGATGGCTTACAGTAACTAGATATATCCTGGCAGGGGAGTGATGGCTTCAAGTATATATCCTGGCAGAGGAGTTATGGCTTACAGTAGTTTGTATATCCTGGCAGAGGAGTGATGGCTTACAGTAACTAGGTATATCCTGGCAGAGAGGGATGACTTACAGTAACTTGGTATGTAGCCTGGCAGAGGAGTGATGGCTTACAGTAAATAGGTATATCCTGGCAGAGGAGTTATGGCTTACAGTAGTTTGTATATCCTGGCATAGGAGTGATGACTTACATTAACTAGGTATATACTGGCAGAGAGTGATGACTTACAGTAACTTGGTATATCCTGGCAGAGGATTGATGGCTTACAGTAACTAGGTATATCCTGGCAGAGGAGTGATGGCTTACAGTAACTAGGTATATAGCCTGGCAAAGGAGTGATGGCTAACAGTAACTAGGAATATAGCCTGGAAAAGGAGTGATGACTTACAGTAACTAGGTATATAGCCTGGCAAAGGAGTGATGGCTTACGGTAACTAGGTATATAGCCTGGCAAAGGAGTGATGACTTATAGTAACTAGGTATATAGCCTGGCAAAGGAGTGATGGCCCATCAAATATAAATGGTTATCATGTTATTGCTTTGGCTAAATATAAGTTAATGCATTACTAAATACTAAATTAACATGAGAAAAACTCGATTTAGAGGTCGAATAGTATAAGGCGTCACCCTTGTGTTAAACCGGTATTATCATGGTGGGGGAGATTGAGGTTCAAATCCCGTTAGGGGTTTGAAATCCCCCCTCGGATGGTTACCTACTCTCCTTCCAATCAAATGTTGGTATATTACCTCTAAAATTCGTCCTTTCTCTTTCCTATTCCGTTTAAGTAGCCTAATTATCGCATTTATTCGTATAACCTGAATGATTAGTAAAATGCAGTGCTAAAAATAAAATAAAAACATGGTTTCCTAACACAAAGTGTAAGGTTTTATCTGTTTACACGTTTGAAACACTCACATGCTTACATTAATTGAGTGGGGGTGAGGAAGATAGAATTTAGAATATCTGTAGCCACATCCGGATGGAGGGATGGTGAAAATCTCTTAAGAAAATACACATCCAGTGCCTGTTAGAATCTCGCCCGACTCAACTGTTATTGGAGGTTCAATTTGTTATTTATCATTGTGATTATTCTCATCCCTTATACACACTAATAATAGTGCACTTCCATTAATCTACGCTTTTTATCCCCTACCCTAAATAAATTAAATCAATAAGAAGGATGTAATGTACCCACATTTGAGGGGAAAAGAGAGCAGTAAACCGTCACCGTAAAAGGGCTCACATTTGCCAGAAAAATAACAGCAATATTTTTTAACTCTTTGAACTGTAGTACATCACTGGTTGTCCTATATATTGCGAGGGTATAAGTGAATACTAAATAGCAGAGATCCAATACACCCGCCCACCACTTTACGATCACTTTTAAAAGTTATAAGAAAATTCTAGGTGATATAACTGAAGTTTACAGAATTTTCGTGGAGGTATAATGGCAATTCACACCACAACGTTGTCTAAAGAGTCAGGCCCGCGATGCATAACAGCTAGAATGTTTATGAAGGTAGGTACACACGACAGGGGGTTCTAAATCCGATATTATCTCTGTGTCATGATATTTTACCTGGAGATCGTATTTCAGTAAGGTGCTTTCCCAGTCTCTCTCTACACGATAATGCGGATGCGGGTTCACTTCCTTGTCCTTACCCTCTTAGAGTAATTTTCATTGTTTCAAAATAAAAGTAATTACTTTGTTACCAAACCTATGTCAGCCTATAATCAGTTGACCTGGAGACCCTCTAACCGACCAAAGAGAGAGGGTGGCAGCCATTGGACCAGGATTTGAACCCCCTGTAGCTTAATATACTGTGAGAGTGCTGTCTTAGACCTGGGGGAGGCTCCCAATTTTCACTACGGTGCAAGTGGACATGCCGTCTAAGTGTCAGACTCATCTATTTCTGGTAGAGAAAACTTGGAAGTTTAAGTTCACTTCCATTAATTTACGCTTTTTTATCCCTACCCTAAATTAAATAAACCAATAAATAAGTTTCGACCCGCATCATTTGCCCTCGAGTTCTTTAGGGTATCAATTCACTTATGCTCTAGTATTGGGTGAGCACTGAAATAATGTATAATTGTAAGACTGACACTTTAACTCAGTCGGAAGTGTATTTGCCTACTAAGCAAGAGGTCCTGGGTTTAATAAGGCTACACAGTTTAATATTAACTAATGTTATTTCGGTGGCGTGGTTAGCTAGCGTCTAGTTTCATGTTGAGCTAAAACGTCGAGGATGAAGAATCTCAAGATTCGAATCACAGTTGGGTGAACGGGTAGTAAGACGCGGTGCTAAAATGTGTTAAGTTTGTGTGATATAGAAATAATATGTGTGCCATATCTCATTTAAGTTTCCATTATAGAAACAGGCTATGGGAAGGTTGGGGTTTGATCTCGCAGAAAGTCATTTTTGGGGTACATTTTCATAAATCGTTTTCTACTTCCAGCTCTGGAAAATTTATATGCATTCCTTTAGTAAATCTAATTTATTCAGCCTTAATTATTTACTATGTTAAATATTAGACATGTAGAACGATGGGAGGCTGTGGGTGTGTGTGTGTGTGTGTGCGCCTGTATATTGTAAACAGACATTATAAGTTTTAATAAATATTCAGGGTAAGCTAAACAAATCCATGGCATAGTATTCAATATTATAGATTCTTTCATCAGCGTCGAGCGTATTTAGAGAGGTTTTTCTAATAGACTTTCCATTTTACCTCCTTGCAAAATGTGGGTGCACTTCCTCTGATTTTGGCTTGTGGTTTAAGTCACTATCTTGTTTTGTGTGAATGTTATTTATTATGTCAAGAAAATATAGTTTCGAACATTAAATGACATTTAAAATTGTATTTAATATTACTTATGAAAATTTGGAAAAGTTATAAGATACAGAGCCCATTATTCGTCCCCGCGCCTAATTCCATCCCCCTGGGTTTCTCGTCTGGTAAATGCTGCAGCATGGCGGAAGCCATGGTCTGTGAGAGATCGATAAAGAACTTGTCTTGACCAGTAACGATAAATTCGATGGGTGAATCATCGGTGAGGGAAGATAAAGGTTTTTACTGGATCTATTGTCCACTTTCAAGACTGATTTGCGTTGGTGGGACGGAAAGACACCCTCACGGACGGGATTGGCAACATTTTATGGGACGTTGTGGGAGGATTGCCAGACGTAAAGGACCATACGCTCCCCCACCAATAAAAAAACTTCCACACCAGTTACAATCCTACCCAAACATTCGATCCAATGGAGCATACATAAAAAACCAATGGGCACACATAAACAACCAATGGGTACATATAGAAACCAATGGGCACCCATAAAAAACAAACAGGTACAAATAAAAAATCAACGGCCACACATACAAATTAATGGACTTTAACTTCACCCAAACCAAAATAAACCAATTAAGTTTGTGACATCATGATGACGTCACACAGCATAGCGACATAATGATGACGTCACCAGGGAAAACATAGATTGGGTCAAAGGTCAAATTATCTTAGTAAGACCTACATACTACTATTGAGTTACGTTTCCAGTCGGGTGCACTAAGAGTGATTTTCCCTAAATGGTTCTCCACTCTCACTCTACACAAGCTCTGGTGCAATTAATCTAAATTAAAACTTCCTCATCCCCAACACATTAGCATAATTAGTACTTAGGTGTATTCCGCAAATGGGTAGTAGCACGTGGTGCTAAAAAAAAGCAGTAAAGAAATAAATCAATGCGAGCCCTTGTAGACCCGTTATGTTCATAAATTATACTTCAATTTTTTCCCATCAATAATTTAATTGAAATAATTTTAAGGTTGGTTCACATTTGTATCCTTCCCTGTCCTTCGTGGTTCTTATCTACCCACTCGTCTCTTAACACATTATATTTTGAAGAACAATAGGCTCCAAGTGCCACCTCTAAAATTTAACCCCTCCCCAACAATCCACCGATGCAAACAATTTTATGGAAAATTTCATATTCGAAATTTCAAGGAGAATTTTCTTTTCTGGGTTTAACTCGAACACAAGTGAGGGAGATTATCAGTACCTAAGACCACACATGTAGAGACCTCAGATTCGAATTTAAACCCACCATGATTCAAACCAAACTCTCTCGGATGGTAGACCTCATCCTCTCAACGTTCTTGTCCATGACCTAGTATTAGATATTATTGTGTATGTGTAGTATGGTCACCAGTTCATACCGTCACCATGTCCACCCTCATCAATTACCAGCGAGGAGCCTTGTGTTCTGCGGCTGTCACTCTTGACAGATGACGTCACTTTATACAGATTCAAGGTAATACTATATAGTGAGCGTTTGTAGAAAATGGATACCTTCTATTTTCCTAAAAAAAAATCGTCCTATGGCTATTTGATTACAGATTCTTTAATGTAGTGTCATAATTAAACACAAACAATATTTATAATATAGGGTGGGGTCGAAACAGCTAGACGATTAGTATAACTTGACAATTAACAAACACATAAAAGCAAACTACATACTACACTTTTTCACGTTTTGAAGATGTCTCTCAGTTGAGTCCATCGGTCGTCTGGCAAACCTCAGCACGTTGTCCATCACTTTCCTAAGCATAAACCGTCTAACTGTTTACACTCCACCCTGTATATAACAATATTAGTATTGGACTAGCGTGCAGATTCTAAACACAATATTATTTCAGTAAAATGATTTACTTGCCTCGGTAGTCAAAAGGTCTGTGTGAAGGCACCACTTTTGTAATAGGTTGTACTACCGATGAGAAGAAAATTGTGTTTGAATCCTGATAGAGTGTACAGGGAGTGTTTTTTACTATAAATATGGTTATATATTCTTTCTGCACTCAAATGTGGATATGGTTCTTCTAAATTCAACCTTTATTATCCCTAGAGCATTAATACATATTATGCGAATAACCCGAATGGTTAGTGAGGCGCATTAGCCAAAAAAACAAAACATGGATTACATACTTTTATATACCTATGTATAACCCAAACAGCGTTGATAGTGTATTACCCGGATAGCACGATTTTCTCGTACCCACAAACTTCCTGGCAAGTAAACACGTTGGGAACAGCTGAAATAATAGAAAAAAGACCTAATCAGTTGTAGGTGTATGGCTGCATTGGGGCAATATTAACAAATATTAACATATAATTTAATAGTAAGTGAAACGATTAAATAAGAAAGTTTAAAACCCTCTCTCGCTTCTAATGAGAGTTTTTTTTGTGTCCTGCCCTTAAGGGTTCCAACAAGTATCAAGGAAATAAAGTACCTAAGGAGGGTCCATACATTATTTATTAAGGTAGGGTTGAAGGGAACCCGAGGAAAAGTCAGTGTTTTTGCAGTTTTATTAAAGGTTTAGATCTTAGCCAGTGTGCACTGAGGTGTGTTGTATGAGTGTGGTTTTCCTCTCCCCTCTCCAAGAAAGCGTGAGTGCACTTACACACTACCTCTCTGGTCCATACTCCTCACATCAAGTTGGCATTAGCTATGGTTTTAAACGTAATAGTAAAAATAATAAAATACAAGTAGTTGCACTATTCATGTGGATTTATTTAAGAAATTGTCAACAACTTTTTCAATATTTTTGTATAAATTTACACTTTTTATTGAAATTACATTTAGTACTACACTTAGTAAGTACTGTTGCGGGGTAAGCACTTCACCCAGTAAATACTGTCGATTTAATAGCAGAATTACGACTTGATATTTAAAAGGTATACACACACTAAAAGTGATCCTAAAACTATCACTGAAAAAAATAAATAAATAGCTTTGACAAATTATATGCCTCCCACCAAAGTAAATTTCTGAGTGTGCCACTGTAAAAGATTAAGTCCTGTGGCAAGATAAGTATTACATTCAGAGGATCCTCTGGCAGGGTATGACACGTTGCTAGAGTCATTTACACGAGGTTTTATTCAAGAGGCCTTCATTATTATAAGTTTCATAAAGCTTGGAATTCCTCCTTATCCTGAAACGGCTGTCACGAGTAGTCGAAGTCGGACTCCTGGAACTCTTCCAGGCAGCTCTGGAGCTTGACTTTGAAGCTATTCTCCACGTTACCGTCACAGCCGAACCCTCCGAGATGGTGTATGGCAGCGTAGTCGAAGCAGTTCACAACCCCGTCACCATTACAATCCTAAAATAAAAACATTTACTGTCCATGACTCATGGCTGAGTGGTATGGAGGTAATTAACTATAACCTAATTACTCCGAATGGGATTTGAAAAAGTTATTTAGTATTTGTTAACTAATTTCTTCTATTATAATTTTTTGTGGGCAAGGAAGCTTTGTGAAAAGTGTTTCATAGCTATATCTTACTTCAACTACTTTAATAATTTTGTGCCAATTTCAATCATATTCAAGCATTATTTTATTCTTTAAAAAACAAGAATTTCCCCGTATCTTATTTCCCGTCCGTGACTACACCCATTCAACACAAGTACACCTTGCCGGGAAGTAAACCTTGACCTTGCCGTCATTAACAAACCAGTGCAGATGAGCCTGACGCTTAGCCCACGTGCTCACCTATACATGCTAAGAATAAACATTGTACTACTAAAAATTAACCTTACAAAATAATCCCATATACGTTAGTTTTAAATCAGCTCGATTACATTCTAGAAGTATAATATTATGTCTTAATTTGGAAAAAAAATACTTATATGAAAAATATTACTATTAGACTATTATTACTTATATGTAATTTTATTTTTCCATTATAATCACAATCTATACATAGTAAAGCACAGGTTTCCAAAGTCTGCAATAAGGGATTCTCGTGGAAAGTGGTCCGTGGATTTAATCAAAGATAATACAAGATAAAAACACCCCTGAATGGGAAAACACAAATAACAAATGTGAGGGGAGATTTGGGGCTAGGAGGAACAGACACAAAACAATATCTTATAGCCCACACTATGTCAGATTAGCTATAAAACACGAAAGAAGTCTATAGAATGAACAACCAAATGCCATATCAACAGATATATTGCCACTATAACAGTGGTATTCAACCTGAGGTATGCATGCGAAGACATAGTTGGAATTGCTTATAATGTTATATATATATATATATATATATCTTATTATTTTGGATGTAGTTTATTTTAGATGCTAGTTATAGAATATGTATAGCCTGCATTAGGCATCGAAAGCTTATGGGGTACAAAATTCAAGATACATTATAGGTGTAGGTACGCTAGCAAAAATGGTTGAATATACCGCTGTACCATAACGTTTTCACGTGCGTTGTCTGTTTTCTGGTCGAGCATATGATTTAATATTGTAGGATTATTTTGTCTTATACACTGCATCTGTGTAAAACCTTGTAACTTACATATATGAATCTAATTTGTGACTATTTGAGTAAATGTTTTTGTAACCGATAGCACTTTTGACCTCGACTTCACCAGGCTGGTCAAACCAGCGAAGGGGTTAAGGACGATGGTTCATTTCTCCTGTCAGCTTATGTGAAATAATGCAAAATCTAACATAGTTTATGTGTCAAGTTTCTGAAGTAAGCTCACATTTATAACGTAAGCTATAAATACAAAATTAAAAAAAAAATCATAGGTGTTTGAACGGATGTAAATATATAGTTACAGGGCCGGTCCTAGGCAAAATGGGGTCCACTGCAAACTGTAGAGTGTTGGCCCCATGATATTTTTTTTTATAAAAGATTAGAGCAAACTACAAATTATTATATGAATCAGACTAAACAAAAAATATATTAGAGTAGCAATATCGTATATGATCTTGAAATTAAAACCATCACGTAAGCTTGAACTAATCATTTAAAAAGAGACTATTGATTCATGTATTATTTTGGGATTGAATAAATCAAATTAAATTTCCTAATTTAAAATAGAGTAAAAATCTTGAAGTTTAAACTCTAATTGATGAATAGAATTAAAATTTTAAATAATCTTTTCAGATAGATGTTTTGAAAAACCACAATTAAAGAAAAATTAAAAAAACACAAGTGATTTGAATTGTTGGTTGTTTAAATATTTTGTTCTAGGGCCTACCTTATATTTCGAAAGGGTAGTATGCCCTCTTAAGACGGCATAACTATAATGTAAACTTGAATAAAGAGGGCAATTAGAGAAATATATCTCATCTTCAATATAACCAATACTATATTGTTCAAAAGAAATGCTATTATGTATGTAGTATGATGTTATTTGCCGCCCTACCTTGTATTTCCCTATTTATTTCTACTTTTGTGAACAATTATAATTTAAATTTCCGTGAAATCTTCGAAGTTCATCAGCTGATTCCCAGCCTGACTAATGACAATGTTTACATATATTAAATTATGTAAAAGGACGGAAGGAACAACGTAAAACATTGTTTTAAATAATTTAAATAAGGAATTTTGATTTAAGGAAGAACACTTACCTTTTATTAAGCATATTAATTATCCATTTAAGAAGGGTGTTTGACTGTATTTATTTTGATGGTCTGCCATCTTTGTTTTAACGCATGCCCAGCGCTATCAAACGAGTGAGGAGTGAACTTCGTGATTTGGAAGGAATAAAAACGAGCGCGATTTTTAATTTTGACAGAAGGAAATAGACATTTTATTCTTTATTAAAAACATTATTCTTATTCAATTGGCTATATTTAAATACTTATATTAAACCTACATTTCATTTTTATTCTATCACTAGTCTATAGCCAACAATTCATTTTCGTTTTTATTTATATATAGTTTGTTTTCTCTTTGGACTTGGAATAGAACATTTTTTAAATTTGAAAAAGGATTAGAAGGTTTTGAATAGTAGAGAGACTTCTTCCTGGTTTGGTGGTCCAAGATGGAGCCAAATGAATGTGGGCTCCCAATTTAAATTATTTTTATAGTGGTTAAAAGGTGAAAGATTGAAGTGAAATTAGTAAATAAAGGAAGCTAAGAGAGTGTGTAAGAGCTGCAATGTTTGTGTTTATTTAAATTGTGGAAGAATTTCAAATGAAACAAAATTTATGAAGATGGTGTTTTCAGTATGGGTGAGGTCAAACCAACTATTCAATTAATGATTATTGTAATCATTTCTTTTCTCTTTTCTTAATAAACCAGAACTCTTATTTCCAGAAGGACAGACTAATACAACAAAATAATTAACATTATATGTTATGTCTAATTATTGATTTATTTTGATTATATATATATTTTTTCTCTTCTTGGTCTCAACAATACTGTGCTATACTTTATTAAATTAGAATTATAATTAACCGGAATTCCATAGGTAGGATTTGGATGTGGACAAAAAGGAAACCACAATAAATTCATAAAGTGCCAACAATTGTTTTTTTTTATACATTTATTTTTATTTGTAGCCCTAATCACATTTTTTTTCAACAATCCATTTATTTTTTTTAAAATCTAAATTGTTCATGTTCTTTTTTAGTTTTAAGTTCACCCAGTGGTCTCGAGGTTGAGAGTCGTTGTGCCACTGAGTTTATAGCCGAGGTAAATGTATTGTTCCCTTTTGATTATTATTTTTCCCCTAGATACCAGGGGTGGCGCCCAACAAAAACACGAATTATATAGATAAAAGAATTCAATATTTTTTCATTTAAATCTATTATTTTATTATAAGTTTATTATAACTATTATTATATATATATATATATATATAATTTTTTATTACAGTAGCACCATGAACTGACGGTCACTGATGTGAAACAAATAAAACATTCTTCAATGCTGAGTTGTTCTATCCTTGCATGCATCCAATGTTTAGTACTTGATATCCTCTATACAGGGGAGGCCCGAGGTAAATTTTGTGCCAGGGTGCGGTTGCTTTTTTGCGTCCCCTATGTAGCCTATGGATAATATAGGCCATTTGCCATAAGAGTATTGATCTACTCGCATGTATTCGACAAACCAAATTATTGGCAAGATCATACTCGTATATCGATTTGTGGTCATTTTTGGCAGTCAAAACGTTGACAAAAATAATCTATTTTAATTTTGTCTTTCTTTTGGCCGTTCTTTAAATCTTCTGCTAGCTGTCAGCTACCACATTTCCCATGGCGATTGGACCCTAGGAAAATATGAAAATAATTCTCAAACCTAACATTATTTTGTAGACAGTGCTATCTTCCATTTTTTATTATCATTTTAACAAACACTTTGACCATATAAACGGTATACGTTATTATTGCAAAAACAAAACTTTTAGGGTGCCATTTGTTTCAAAATGGACAATGTAAAATAACCTTTTGAGATTGACACAAAATTCTAATTTACTCTCCATAAAATTATACTAATATGTTAAATTTCATGTTAGTATAAAAAAGTGAACGATTGTAACTCCCCTATTACAACTAGGTTATGTTAGGTTTGGGGATTAATTTCATATCACTCCCAGGCTACGTTAGGCTAGCTATAGCTCTATCTGGTGCCCCCTCTAGCCGGCACCCCAGGCAGAAGCCCAGTTGGCACGGCCTTTAAGCCTCCCTTGCCTCTATAGGTGTACCGATGATAGTACCAATGAATTGTAACAGAGCGATTGTTTGTGTATCAGCCCGTTGGGGCTCGCACCGATCCGGGGACTATTAGATCCGGAAGCGGTGGGACACCATCGGGACAGGGTACCGGGGGCGTAAAATACCCAGGGTGGAGCACCTAGCAGGATAAAATTAGATGAGGAAATAGGGACACTTAGATTAGGAGCTATAATCAACATCAAATTAAGTAATATGATTGTAAATTGGATAAACTAGTAACTAGCGGAGGTATAGAAACAATGTAACATAGGTCCTGAGTTACAGACTAGGCCTCAGGACAGAACGGATAAATAAATAAATGTCTCAGCAATGAATCATAGTCAATGATTACCATGCTGATTAATCTGTAATTTTTCTTAAGATTCAAAATTTGTAGCACTATTAACAAAACAAATAACGGTAAAAACAAGTAACACGTGGACCTGATTTTAATAGACGGTCAAGTTTACAACATTACATTCAACAATAACTAAGAGAAAGGGAGACGCGTGACGTGCCCTCAGGAGGGGAGGGGAGCAACGTGGCCTTGGAAGGGGAGGAGAGACAAAGAACAAGGCCTCAAGAGAGCAGGAGAGACAAGCAACGGGGCCTCAGGAGAGGATGAGAGACGAGTGATGTGGCCTCTGGAAGGGAGGGAAGACCAGCGACGTGGCCTCTGGATGAGAGGAGAGACGAGTGGTGTGGCCTCAGGAAGGGAGGGAGGACCAGTGACGTGGCCTCAGGATGAGAGGAGAGACGAGTGATGTGGCCTCAGGAAGGGAGGAGAGACGAAGAACATAATCTCAGAAGGAGACGAGCAATGGTGCCTCTGGAAGGGAGGGAAGACCAGCGACGTGGCCTCAGGATGAGAGGAGAGACGAGTGGTGTGGCCTCAGGAAGGGAGGGAGGACCAGTGACGTGGCCTCAGAATGAGGTAGAGATGAGCAACGAGGCTTCAGTATGGGGGGTGAGATAACCAGCTGGGCCTCAAGAAGAGAGGGGTGATGAGTGACATAGCCTGGGTTAACGAGGGGGGGGGGGGTGATGGCAGACACTAATCGAACAACTGGTACTGTTGTAATTAATTTAATTTTACTGCTCTCATATTATATTTATCGGTTTTTAAATGTATTTATTTATTTAAACTATTTTTAAAAAAGCCTATCTTTGGGGCCCCTAATCCTTGAGGGCCCAATGCGGACGCATCACTCGCATATGCCAAGAACCGACCCTGTATAGGTAGCACTATCATTTGTTGTAAAGAATAAATGAATTTAGGAACAAGGGTCAATTTTAGGGTGAGATTGTAGGGAAGTGAAAAAGGTCAGTGTTCTTGCAGCTTTTATAGCAAAACATTTTTATTATTAAAATGAATCAATATATTTATTCAGTAAAAAAAAATGTTTAATTTTCTTCACATGGTTATATTAACAGTTCTTGGATATTTCTAAAGTGTGTCATAGAATTTAATGACAACATTTTATTATCATTTAAAAAGTTTGTCCTCTAATGCCGCTATGCTCATGACAAATATTCAACCACTGTTGACATCACTATGTAAGTAAAATAAAACTCTAAATTTCTACTGTAGCAATATTGTATTTAGTTTGGCCAAAAAAAGTTTTGCTATAAGAACTGCAAAAACATTTACCTTTCCCCACGTTCCCTACAATACACTTCCACCTTAATCGTGTTCACATGGAAATAGCATAATTTCTACCTCAACTCTCATTTCATTGTGGTATTTCATACCTTCTAAATGTTTCCTCTGGATTATGTAAAGGCACTGTTGTTATCCAAGGCTGAGTTATTATTAGCGTTTTGAAGCGCGTTGACACAAGATGGTCATTGGCGCGGCCAGGGATGAAGCTTATACCGTAACTAAATAGCATCATAGTTCACCTTGCGGTACTTGGTCATGTAGTTCTCCACAGCCTTCGCAGAGCAGAAGGGCTCCGAGACGCACCGGGTGAAAGCTGGAAACACACATCAGGGGTAAGTGACACTTTAATTTAATTTGGTGATTTGATTTATTTGTAGGATGTCTGTGTCCTTTCGAGTCTTGGTAATATTTTTCTATGTGTATCTTTAATGGTTTGTTCTTAATGAATAAACTAAGAACCAAGTAGCTATAAAAAATATATACTATTGGCAGATAGATATAAGCTATTTCCAGCTGTATTGGTACTATTTGTAGCCAGCTAGATAATATTTGAAGCAAGATATACACTATTGGCATCTATATATTTACTATTGGAAGCTAGATAGATGTGATTGGCAGCCAAATAGATACTATTGGCGGGATTTAAGGTTCGAATCTCGATCGGGTACTGAGGGTGGTTCTTACAAAACTTTTCCACTTTCACTCCACGTGAATGTGGGTCCACTTCCTATATATATAAATTTCCTAAAGTCATTAGCGTGATTATTACATAAGCGTTTACCCGAACGGTTAGTAAGATGCAGAGCTAATAAATATATATACACACACAATATTGACAGCTACGTAATTTCTAAAGTTGGAAGGGGCAAAACATTTAATTTAGAATCACAACAAAATAATATTATCTAAGACCAACGAATGACATGGCAGTGGTCGCTATCCAGTATACCTGGTGTATTTTGTGTAAAATAATAAACGATAACCAGGTACAGCCTGAAAGGTATAACGTGGGGTTTAAAAAACTAAAAAAAAAAAAAAAAAAAA
>CABEEJ010000329.1:218232-236773 GCA_901482245.1 Timema douglasi
AAAAAAAAAAAAAAAAAAAAAAACCTTATTTTGCAACTTTTACTTCCACTCATGTCCACAAAGATGCTATCAATACAAATGGTGGTCCATGAAACATCTTAGCACTTTCTTGGTATGACTTGAGCCAGCCGTATCCGCGAACTCACCTGCGTCATCATTAGGGTCATCGTTGGCTAGCACCGGCCGCCCCGAGTCCACCCAGTAGGGTCTGGTGATCTTGAACAGACCGCAGACGTCCTTGACGCAGCCGACGCTACGGTCGCAGTCTGACGCCGCCTCGCAGATACATCCCAGACAGATCTGGTTCACTGTCTTAGCCACGTTGTCCCCCGAGGAACCTATTATTATACCTGATCAACACGAGAACAGTTGACAATATGTCTCAGGGCAATGATTTGTTTAAACATCGGAGCTACTTCTAAACTGAAAACGTATTTTAACCCCTGAATGTTACCAGAGATTGTTCTTCCCAATATTATTCCATATACTCTTTCCTCCGGTGGAACAAAACTCCCTCCAATTAGCAAGGCACCCACCCTAATCACGGATATTTTTGAAAATGATTACGCAAGGGGTAGGTAAAGGTGACTGACCGACGATAGTGGAGGGAAATATTTCACTATGTCTAAACGGAACTAAGGTGCTCAGTCTACGCTCTGTAATATTGCACAGGGTCAAGGGTAGCAGCGCCTATAGCTTGATTTCCGCGTTCGCTGTGAATAAAAAGTAGAATCTGATGGAGGGGCGTATCAATTTGCGTTCTACAATAAATGTATGTTGACCCATTAAGCTTTGAAATGCAAACTTACAACAGTGTATTATATTAGCCTATTATGATGCCTAGTGAATAAATACCAATGTTCAAATTCTGTTAGTCTTCAGCTCAGTGGTCAAAATAAAAAAGAGCATTGTGGCTGAGAAGAAGAATTGCATCATCATGATAGGGTTGGCTTGTGTACAAGATGGATGAAGAGATGAGTTGAGGAAAAGGGGATCTTGGACTGACTTAAACGAACAAGTTTGAACTCGGGAACTTCTCTCGTATCGGCCAGTAGTCTAGTCTTCCTTCTGAGACGATACGATAAATATGCATTATATTTAAAGAGAAGGGGGTATAGTATTTTACGCTACAGCTTTAATACCATTATAAGAGAAATACTCTATTATTTGTAACAGTACGAGGGAGCAACTGAAATGTAGAAGTTTCGCCATTTTAGGTTTCACTCTCACAACACTGACATGCAGAAAGCCGGCTGCTGCATGTCGATGTTGATATGATTAACTATGTCCCTGATCATGTACAATACGTGAGTCATAAACAAGGATCACCCATCTTATGATCAATGACAGATAATCTAAATATATACTGAGTATGATGTATGACTCTAATCAATAAATGATTGTCAAATTGATAGAAAATACATACATTACGAATAATTTAAACTAACAACTATTGACAGGGTGACTATGTAAGCGGACTCCTGTTGAGGAATATGGGTGCGGTTGTAACGTCATTCCTCGGTCCAAAGGAATCAACTACAAATAAAAGTTATCAACTCATCATGGTCGTCCTATTTGACCAACTATGCAACACGCCCAACACCACTTGTCCAACACATCAACACAGAGTTTCGAAACTAAGCTTCGCGACTGCGTTCACAAGGCCCACCACCAGGAGGAGCTATCATCGATGGAACCAGGGAAAAGGTTTCACGGAGATGGAGATAGATAGAAATGCTTCTAGAATCGTCATGTGGCTTCTCCAATATTCTCCATCCATCCAGTGCGTGTGTTCACCCCCACGTGATTCCTAAACTCCCGCCCTCTGGCTATAGTATATAAAGTGTCGTTCGGCCAAGTGAAAAGCACTTTTGGGACTTGTTCTGTTTGAATTAGGTGGGTAGCATCGAACTACGAGGCATTGAGAGAATGTAAGATAAATTCCGTTTCGGCTTGAAAATAATTATTACTAAGCTTATTTTTATTTTTCAAAATTCTTTTTGGACATATTATTCTATATTTTAAAAACAATTTTTGTTAGGATGCTTCGTTGGAAGACTTTATAGGATATAATGATATTTTTTAAAGACTTTAATATGTAAATAAACTCTAAAAATCCCATTTACCTGTTTGATTATATTTAATGAAACTTTTTTTCCAAAGACTTTAATATGGAAATAGACTCTTACCTTTAAACTTTCATTTTCTTGTGTGATTATATTTATTGATAAAAATTTTCCATGAACTTTAAAATGGAAATTAACTACTAAGCTTTCACTTTATTCTTTGATTATTTAAGGAGAATATTATGCCAAAGATTCTAAAGTTGAAACTTACTTGTAAAACTTTAATGTTTCTTGTTTGAGAATAGTTGTACAAATACTTTAATATGGAGATCTATTTTACTACAAGAAAAGATGTGCAAAGGCTGAATAAAATTAAAACTTAATCATTAATAATTACATTATTGTCAGTAATATTATCTGAGCTAGGACATTATGGCAAGTGTTACATGCACATATTTTTAGTCTCTTAAATTAATATTCTTTTGTCGAAGTAAGTTCCCGAAAGTTATGAAAACTATAAATAATTATCGTAATGTTTGAAACTTGTTGAGGGATATATTTTTTTTATTTTGAAGGTATCTTGCACATATAGCTTGGTTTATGCCAAATGTTATGAGTGCTTCTGTAGCTTTTGTTAACCTTGGTTTTCTCTCAGATTAGTAGGATCTTATTCTTTGATTATTTGTACCGGTTGTTGTTGTCGGCCCCTGGGCAACCAATTTATTTGGTACTTAATATTTATTTAGTGTATTCATAATATTTATTGCCTACAAATATATGTGTGCAGATAACTTCTAATTTATTAAGCAAACTTTAAACGCATAATTTATATAGTTACCACAGTTTAAACTAAAACTTAAATATAAGTTTAGGCGTACTTGAAATTTTTTCGTGAACATAGAATTTATATATATATTTAAATATCACGTTCTTGGATAATTATTTTTTGTAACAATAACTAATGCTTAAAATTATAATCCAAGATTACATTTATCTTCTACTTTAATTTTGGTATCCTTATCTTTTCATATTTATGAAAATTCTAATTTATCATAATTTCTGCAACTAGGCGGGTTGCGAGTCGCTGAGCAACAATCATTTGTTCTTTGGCCATTTTTACTCTGTTTGACTCATGCACCCCACTCTGATTATTTTGAATGTTTGTTACATTTTGAACTTTAAGGCTACTTTGGGTTAGGAAGGAGGTTGCACGGCCCACAATAAAGGGGAAGGGATCCAATAGTGGCACAGGTATGTTGATGGCTTTATTGAGATAAGAAATAATTATTTCTATGTCAGCAGCAAGGACCAGCCTCCTCCCACCCCCTCTCAAACAGGGAGAGCCGCCTCAAGGGGCCAGGTCATTCATACCACCGGGAGTCAAGCAAGGCTTTGATTAGTGTATAAGTGGTAAGTGGGGTAGCAGGATTTGAGAATGTTCCTTTGGAATCTTTTTGTTATGTTTGGAGCGAGGAGGCTCTACCAAGTTTTTGAGTGTCGGTTGAATGCAGTTTGTCTCGGGCAATAGGGGAATCAATTCACCCTGCAGTGTATTTTGTTTTATTTATAATAAATACAACTAAACAAGTAATGTATTTGATTATTAAGTCCATTCTAGTAAAAACAACTCCAAGGTTAATTCCAATTTAATCATGTTAATGCATTAATAAATATCAATTATAGTTACGGTTAAATAGGAAAAGGTTTGACAGTAATTTAAATCCCTTGTTGGTATGATTCATGACTATCAATATGATATATGAAATGATCAAATGTTCTATAAGTATGATACATAACTCTAATCAATGAATGATGCTCAAACGTTTTATTGGTCTGAAGCGTGATACGATTAGTGAAAGATGATTGAATATATATGCTCAGTATGATGGCTCTATCAAGTATTAAGTCTCCATCTTTTATAAATGAAAGATGATCAAATGTCTTATAAGTATCGATTAATAAGGTGTGATCAAACGCGTTATAAGTATGATGTGTCTCTAATCAAGTATTATGTGCTCTATGATCCATGAAATACGATAAAATGTCTTATAGGTATGATGTATGGCTCTAATCAATGAACGATAATCTAATGTGTAATTGGTATGAATCGTTACTTTATCATGTATGAAGAATATCTGTGATTGATGAATGAAAAACAAATGTATTCTAAGTATGCTGCTTGTATTATGACTAAATGCCGTTTAAATATGATGTATAGTATGATCAATAAACTATGTTTAAATAACTGATTGAATATAAAATTATATTTTATATATATATATATATATAATAATTAGTTTAGATTAAATAAAAATTGATAGTATGTATCATTCAAAGCTCTATTCTAAGATGCATAAATGTTTCGGATATATTCAATAATTAAGATGAATCATATTGATATTATGAATGATATTCTTATGCATACTGTTTACTTACATTCCAAAATTATCTATTATTATTATTATTGTTAGCACCGCGTCTAACTACCCGTTCGGGTTATGCGCACTTACGCTAATGTGTAATGGTAGGGTGATTGTGAGATGAAATGGAGGACCTACAGTTTAACGTAGGAATCCGAACCACGGTGGGGGGGCTGGCATTCCCCACTTTAAAAAAATGTCTTGTCAGAGGTGAAGGAAGGGTTTGGAAATCAGATAAAACTGTGCTGGAACCTAGGATTGAACCCCGGCCGCCAGAACAGAAGTCTGACACCTTACCCCTAGACCACCAGGTCACCTACAACCTAATATTATCGACTCAGTTACAAGTAAGTTTAAGCCTGTTGATATAATTTGTATCAGGAAGCATAAGAATAATTTTTCTAAGGGATGTACAACAAACTGTTCAATATACTCGTACGTATGATCCACTTCGGTGGCTACATGGTATTAGGCGTTAATTTCGTAATATACTGGAATAATGAAGACGGGGATATCAGGGTTCAATCCCAGTTGGGTGTACTGATGGTGATATTCCTAAATGTTTTTCCATCCTACCTCCACACAAATGCGAGTACACTTAGTCTGAAATTCAACCTTATTAATTCCTAGCACATCAGTGTAATTAGTGCATGGGTGTATAATCCAAACTGTTAGGAAGACGTGGTGCTATATATACACACGTAAGGTAAGTGAGATGAATTCTAGAACTTTGTTACTTGCATATATGAAGAGTAGATCTATCCTAGGAAGATTCTACATTCAGAAGATGATTTTAAAAAATGTTGCATTTGGACGTTTACCTTTTAGAGAAGGCTCTCAGACGAAAAGGACATAAGGCCTACGTCAAATAGCTAGGGTTCGATGCCTCAAACAATTCAGAGATTTATGCATCTTATAATATAATTCTAATGAACCCATTGGAAATGTACATTCTTTTATTCACGTTAATCCATTGTTCCCATAATCCATCAGTGTTTTAAAAAGTATATATAAGGATGAAAAGCGGTATCTAATCTGCATCAGAATTTGATTAAAGGAGGAAAAGTGTGTTGTATTTGAGATTGTGCCGAGGTAATTTAACGTTACGAGGTCGAGTTGCCTATCGTTAGGACATCGGCAAGCCGTTAGTCATATGTCGACAGGTCATTGTCAAGTTGTCTATCACATGATGTCAAGTAGATATCAAGTCGTTGTTAAATGTCTGGTCGCATGACGTCAGGTCAGAAACACATGTCAGAGTTTAGTGGTAGGGAGGATGATGAAGGTGATCATGGCTGCGGTCAACCAGAAAGTGAAGGGCTGGAGGCCGAGGGTTGAGAGGTTACAACCTGTGTCGGCAATCTCTTTATGTTGTGGTATTACTATCTAGCAATAGTGACAATATTGTTGAGGGGATCCTTGCCTTAATTTCTTATCATAAAATAAGTTACTATTATCACTTTGACTATACTTATGTAGGCAGGGCTGGCGCAAGGGTTTCATTCATCTTAGGCGAGCCTTAAAATTTCCACCCCAGTTATTTTATGTAAAATAAATAAATCATACCTTCCTACGTGATGCAAAATAATGATAAAAGCGTGCCAAAATACTGTACAAAAAAATACAAATATTAAAAAAACATAAATAAATTGGAATAAGTGGTAAACCCCTTTCCACCCCTTCCTCTTAATCAATGTGTTCAAAAATGTTATCTCTTCTTCCCTTCACTTTCTCTTAATATGTTCGAAATATTTTATTTAAATATCGAAGTTATTCACTAATAAAGCGACCTTGAAGGTCATTGAACCTTAAACGTGATTATGTGGTTTATCAATTTCTTTATCAAATAAAATATCATTTTGATGTTATTTATTTAACAATTATTATTTTATTTTATTTGAATGTATATTTCTAAACAATTAAAAATATACATTTTAATTGTAGATGCACCCCTAAGACCTTTGTGCCATAAGCGACTACATAGGTTCACCTAGTGTTCGTCCTTTATGCAAGCCTAAACTTCAATTCAATACAGTCCGTAATAGGAGTGGCCAAGAAACGAACTAAAGTTTTTGTAAACATACTATCGCAGTTATAACAACAATCCCTGACTACGACACTGTCTAGTATATCAAGTGTGTATTTAGGTATAAAAAAGCTAATATAAATATTAAAATAAGTTATTTACCTTAGATTATTTATTCTATTAATTTGCAGATTAGGCCCACAAAATTTGTACCTGACGCAAGAGCTTAGATTTATTGCAATACATCTATTTTTTATATTGTAAGAATGTACATTAACATAAATTAGGTAAACTTCCACTGTCAACTACTTAAAATTGGCCGTGTAAGTCAGGCTAATCCAAAATAATTTTTACAAGTCATGGCATGAATCGTGCCCAGGTGAAAAGCATCCAAGGTCAACTTTATTGCATGTCCAAATTACAAGGTTTGTAGTGAACTACACAAACAATTGAATCTTTTTGTGATTTTAGTGCAAAATAAACATTAGTAAAAATTTTTAAGGCCTTTAATATACCGGGAACCATGTCATAATAATGTTTAACGTAATTTTGGGGCGTGCAAACCTTCGAAATGAAAGTTTAAATCCAAGTTCAAATATCCTTCGCTTTGACTTTGACATTTACGTTTAACTACATATCTTCAAAACATTTCGGAGAAATAATAAAACTTCAATGTGTGGTGAAATATTTTGAAATATCTTACTAAATATATATTAGAAACTTTTACATATAATCATTTTTAGAATAGCTTCCAAACAGTATTTTAATTCCAATCATGGAGTAAAACACATAAAAAAGACTTAAACAAATATTTCAACATAAAATAATGTGGAATGGTTTTTTTTTTCAAAGCCTTTTTCTTAATCAGGGGACATTAATTATTAATGGACAATTCAAAAATTAAAAGTAGTGTTATATGACAACAACAACAACCTTATCTCCGACTCCTACTTGACTTTTCTTCGCATGTTTCAAGCTTCGCTTCTCATTTTAAAAGTGACCTTCACACACCCTTACTATACATAATCATATATATATATATAAACAAACGCTTAGTTGTGTAAAGATAAAGATTTTCTAAATATTCTGTCTCGTGAAATCCATACTAAATAAAAATGTAATTATTTAGAAACATGACGCCTTGGAAGATAAGCTCATTAGCTTCTCTGATTGACACCAAGACAATCAACTTTGTGTGCGACCTGAAATATAGGAGTAATTGATCGATCCAATCCACGTTAGTCGGAAGATCTCGAACTCACCTCTGGTACAATCGACCAAACACGCGAAGGCGATAACAACACAAACTGCCAACTTGACGGCTTTCATCTCAAAAACCCAATAATTATAGAAATATCACGATAATCACAAACACAATAATTAATATGGCTACTTCCCACTGCTGTATTTAGTTAATTCCAACGATTTTACTAATGGCTCAGCCTAGAAAGAAGTGACCCCCTAATAAGAGGACAGCTCGCGGTCAAGTAACTGACTCCGTCTCACTCCGGTTGGACTGAGGATCGCAACTCCAGATGTTGTAAAGAATATTTCTTTATCCCCCTTCCCCTTTCTTTTTTTCTTTTTTCAATATTCCAGGAAGAAACCTTGAAATTAATGATCACTTACCTTGGCCAGTTCTGGTTTAGTGATGTCATCACATGACATCACCATGGGCGGACCAAGAGAGTAAACGGAATTAAAACCAATATAATGATATATACTTTAATTTATAACTACTATATGATGATGCCAGATGTGTCAATGAATGAAATTCTCTATATTAGTATGGTCGGAATTTCCTGCTTTCGTGAGATGCTTTGTGCGGAAACAAGTAGATAAGTGGCTTTTAACTACGGGGTATTTTTTATTTTGAAGATTATTATTACAATTTTACTGTGACTTAATAGTTGATAGTTGTGTTATTGTTTATTTTTATTTACTTGAGGTATTAAACGTTACTTTTTGAACAGACTGATTCTATCAGAACACGATAATTTCTACGTGCGAGAGCTAAAGGCTTACCAATTTTGCCGAGCATTCGCACAATTGTAATTGTACTATTGACATTGACAAGCCAACTACCGAGTTGATGGTGGTTGCGTTATCTTAATTGATCTCACATTTGTAGCTGACGATTTCCACACGTCCATCACAGACTCCACCATAAAATATGATTGAAAAATGGCTCTGACCTTGAAACTATTCCTGGGTAGCCCAATGATTAGAGCATTTGCGTACTCAGCCAAATGTCTCGGGTTCGATTCCTGTGTCCAGGTGTCATTTTTCAATTTAGAAGATATTATATTTAAATTCGGTTATAACCTTAGCTAACAAAATAGCTTAGCTATTTAACTCATAATAATATATTAATTGGCTCAACTATATAGGCTTTAGATCCGTAGAAATGCATGCCCATCTTCCCCAGAATGATTGTATATTTCTTTAATATGATGTTCTCTCATTTGACTCTTGTTTGATAGTGGAAGCTTTTTTCTGGGCAGAATACGTTCATCATGACAAGTAGGCCCAAAGATTACGGTTTTACCCATTCTTACCAAAAAACATATTAAATAGCCATTTTCCAAATCTTTGGGTCCAGATATTTAGGAGCGCATAACTTTAAAATAACATAACTCTATAGGGCTTATAGTACCTTTTGTGGAAACACAGACCAACGTGAGCCTTGTCTAGTCTGGTTTTATTTTGACGGGAGGTCTGGGTTCAAATCTCAGACGGGTATATAAAGTTGGTTTTTTTCTCTTATTGGCTTCCCACTCATCCATCATGAAAATGTGTGTATATTTTATAAAAAAATTTACTTTTATCATCCTTAGCCCATTAAATGTAATCAAATGATAATGAAACTAGGTGTAAAGTAAGACACGATGCAAACAAATATTCATTTACATTAAATACATACAATATATATTTTGTTATACTATCGTAGGCTGGAACACGCTAAAAGTCTGTTAGCTACAAAATATATTATTCATCTACGTTCATACGTCAAGTCATGTGATCTTCATGATTGATAGACAGTATCAATACTCATAAAAAAATACTTTAGCATAATAAAGTGTTATCAACGTTGACAGAAAAAATATAGTATATCTGTATTTTCTAAAAAAAATGTTCTCAACCGTGTTCTTACAATAAGTTACAAGTGTGGCTGTACTAGGTTAAGTCAACACCAATTAGATAAGAAAGCCTGAGAGCGCTTTACGGGGAAGTGTCTGACGTCACCAAACCAGGTCAATTTCACTGTCACGGCTTGGTTTAAATTCCAAAAGTGGTAATCAAAGCACAACCAATCTATCCGGATGTTGTGTTCCCTTTGTAAAGGAAACCACCCAACTGGTCCAAAAGTTTCAGTTTTTTCACTTCCGACGGATGAAATATTGAAGAATAAATTGATTAAGCACTTAGAGGAAGGTTTTGTTCCTTCTAGAGCTTCGAAAGTAAGAATTCATTTATTTTTACTGACAATAAAAATTATTAAAAATTTAAGAGTAATATTTTTATAGTTAAAAACATGTTTGATAACTTTTTTTGGTTTATTTATATAAATAAAAATGTACGAATACGCCGAGTGTTGCATGAAACTATAACTGTTATTTTGTTCGTTTAGGTATGTGAGCTACATTTTCAAGATGATGATTTTCAACGTGAGGTATGTGTATGCCATGGAAAGACATGAGAATTGATACCAGAAGCCATCGACTTTTCAATCAATATTTTAAGTCTATCCAAGCTACAAAAAAAAAAATGTTTCACTGGCCAAAAGAAAGACACTAGAAGAAAATAAGTCACAAAGAAAAGAATTTGCGGTCAAAGTGAGTAATGAGAAATATTATAAATGCACAGAGGGAAGGGAAATACTCTACATCAAAGACGTCACAAAGTGTATTACATCTTTTGGTTTATCAAATTTCTGCTATTTGTATTCTGAACCAATCTCTGCTACATTTTTTTTATTGCACGTTGAAATAGTTCCTACACCCGTCATGAAATCATCTGTATTAATGAATAGAATATCTGGTTGTTTCTGCCAATTTAATGAGCAGTGCTTGTTTCAAAACATTTTGCATTGAAAAAAAATGGATTAAATAACTTTTAACATTCTCATAATATTTTATAACAATGTAAAACAAAGAATTTTTAAAATTTTCTGGTGCCATATTTTGCCTCTTCTGTAGCAATATTTTGTAGAATGAAACTTCTTTTTACTTTACAATAAGTGATTGGGGAATGTATTAGAATGCATATTTCTGTAATTGTGATCCAATTAATTTCAGTCTAGTATTATCCCCACAAATGATAGGTATCCTTCACATGTCTCGATGTTTCATGTGTCTTATATTTTATAAGAATGAACCAAATTAGAAATAACAATGCAATGTTTATATTTTAATGTCAATATGATGTAATTTTCAATTCTTATGCTGAAAATAATCAATTTTGAATTTGATTATAAAGGATTTTAATTAATAAGGAATAGTATATGGTTTTAGACTAGTGCCTACCAACATAGTTAAATATTGAATATTGTTTTATGGTGGCAGTTTATTTTTTGTTTCAGTATAGATCAATATTAATTAATTTTAATTATCAATTAATTACATTAGTATAGTAAATGGAAATGTGATATTCATTTTACAGAAATTCAATTAAACTGGCATGGCTTAGCATGAAACTTATTGAAGTGTGTATAGACAATGCAATAGGTTCTCCAATGTAATAGTTTCATGCTGTGAAATAGATTAAGGCATTATTGGTTGTAAGTTGTTACCATTCCGGTTGTTAAAATTTCTCAACTCTAGGACTGGTTGTACGCTTATATAATTATCACACTACTGGTTTTAGGCACGAGAAAGGCTATATTTACAGGAAGTGTGCCCCAATTTGCGTGGAGGGAGAGTGGAATATAAATCTGGGAAAAACTCTCAGTGCATCCGACCTAAATTCATACTTCGATATCCCCGTTATCGGCAGTCTAGTCTCAGCGAGAGTAGCGCCTTAGACCATGCAGTCACCGAGGTAGGTTCTGAATATTTCTCTGTAACAATTTGTTCGGTGTTGTGTCTGAACCCGATGCTCGTGTTCGTGCCAGAAGTATTTGGGACGTCTTGGCTAACTTTTCCCCGAACATCGAGTCATTGGTGAGAAAGCAGCTGCCTCACACCCGTATTTTTTTTTTTTAAGTACAGGTGTCTTTTAGCGAGTGTATTTCTTTGTGTGTTTTGAAAAATAATTATCTCCTTTATTTTAACCAATTGCAGTGCTCCAAAGATCAGATGGGTGCATTCTCGTACATTTTTAATACAGTCTACTGATTGATTTAAATGACAAATCTGCCAATTAGCTGAACCCACTGTACACTTTTCTACTTTGGTATAATATTGTAATCCAACATCGGTAGGTTTTGCCCTTTTTCTGTTTTGGTAATAATGGATGAATATAATTACAGCCGCTGCTGCTTGCACCACTGATATTGAAGCACAACTGAGATAAAGGGGGAAACATAATTTATGAGACTACCAGCTGTGGGAGCACGTTGTGAAATTCTTCAGCTCAAGTTTAGACACTCCAGCCACATCTAACAGAGCAAAGAACACGTTCTTTTGAAATGTTTTTTAACATGTTATGTTTGGTGTTCTGTTCTCGTCTGTATCCGGCTCAAGGTGTCACTCTCGTGTTAGACTGAGGGAGGTTTGTACTTCTTGAATGGTTTCCCACTCTCCTTCCATGCAAATGCCAGTAGATTACCCCTAAAATGCTTCCTATTCCTAGTCCATTATAGTAATTAGCATATATGGGAATAGCCTGAAGATGTTGTTAGACGCGGCGATAAAAAATATTATATATCTAAGAACGGGATATTTACAAGAACGTGTCTCTGTACTCCGAATAGCGGGAATTGTGGTTGTTGAGAGTGAGAGAGCTGAGAGGTTGGGAGGGGAAGTAGTTAAGAACTCGTTTAACAGGATAGCGGATACAAATATTCCACAAACTTTATCACATCCTCGACATATACTTACACACATGTCTCACTATGATGCTACGTCTCGAGGGGAAGGTATTTTGAATTGGAAACTAATGAAGAAAATGCATGTCGCTTGATCAAATAGCAGCAAAAAAAAAACAACCAAAAAAAATTGCATCGATGATTGTATGGTCTAAATCAGTGGTTTTCAAATTTACTAGTCACGTGGACCCTCTGACCACGAAAAAAAGTTTTCGCGGTCGCCGTGATGTAGGATAAATTATATATATATTACAGGGATAGATCAGTCATAATCATTTCTTTTTAAGTCAAAATATGTTTTAATGTAAAAATAATTTCAATATAAACTAAAATAAGATAATAAGATAAATGCCGATATTATATTCGTACATTTTTAGTCATATTTTTTTAATCAATGTAAAAAGAATAAAAACTATATCTGTATATTTATGACTACTGACAATTTATGTGAGAAATAGAACTGCTTGTGTGACTTTAAAATTTGATTAAAATCTGGAAAAACTTTGGTAATCATTTCCCTAAGAAACTGATTCAACATTAAGACGATTTCGTTTCATATTTTTTGCACAACAAAGGGCATAAAATGCTTTCTCACACAAGTGAATGGTTGGAAAAGGCATAGAGTGATTCACTTCTCTTTTGTGAATGTTATTTGTGCTGGCTGACAATAAATCTAAAGTAAAAATAAATTCCCAAATGCTCCTTTCAAATATGTTGACACAAGGGGCGAGGTCAACCCCCCACATTTTAGTCTCACTTTCTTACTGGGCTTCATCATAGGAAGGTATATCCACTGTGTTTGGTATATATCACTGATTCACAATTTTTTTTACAATTTTTATAAGATTAAAAAATGTATTAAGGTGCGTACTGTACCTAAGTCACTTATTTCTGGACGAGCCTAACTGATCCCCTGGTCGAACCTCACGGAACCCACTTTTAAAATATCTGGTCTAAGCTAAGGCACCACCCTTGCAATAGACTGGATTGTCAGTGACGAGAAAACCAGGGTTTTAGACCCGGTTGGTTCTAACAAGGGCGTTTTATAGTAAATGTATTTCCACTCTCCTTTCACGTAATTATAGATACATTTCTTCTAAGTTCTACCTTCCTTACCACTAACACATGGGTGTAATTATACGGACAGTTCGGAATACTGGTAAAGAGCAGTACAAAAAAAAACAGGCACCACCCGTGTCGGTGGGCCAAATTGCAGGCTGATTTAGTCTGGTTTACCAACATCGAGGGGGTCGAGGTTTGAGACCCAGCACAGTTCCCTGAAGAAGTTTTTCCTATATGGTTTACCACTATCCCTTCACGAAAATGCAAATATTTTTATTATTATTTCATCTGAATTTTATGTTTCACGTTCCTATTATAATAGCGTTGTTACATTCCAATAGACCGGATGGCTAGTAAGACGTGGAACAAAAAATAAAATAAGGTGCCAGGTATGATATATGGTGTATTATATTTTAATTGGTTCATATTACTTTAGAAACGCATACAATCACAATAATGCATTCATCCTACGAATATATGAGACAATTCAAAACACAACAGAGCTAAGCTTTGTCCAGTCACGAGGTTTGTGGTGTCAGGCTCACAACATAATGAGTTGGCCGATGATGAGTTGTTTGAGGTTTGAGTATCCACCGGTTCCTCTAGGTATTGTTGTCCTTAAGTGATATTTACTCTGGTTTTTTCACCTCCTCTCCATTTTACTGAGGAGTTTCCTTTTCTATATCCTTTCATCCGTATCTATTAAATGAAGGCATTGATAACATTGATGTTGAACCTAATAATTAAGGACGCTGTTAACTTAAGGTGAAATATCCTCTCGCTTCAGGTTTTATTGACAATGTCATTTCTGAAACTTCAAAAACCCTACAACTATCCTCAATTACTTCAGAGAGTTCTAGCGTGTCGGTTTTTTGTAGCATCATGACTTACTACCTTTTCAGATTGTACACATATGTAGACAACTAATTATTCTAATGAGTTAGGGATGAGGGTGGTTGAATTTAGAGGATGTGGACCTGAATATGCGTGGAGGAAGAACGGAAAACCATTTAAGGAAAAAAAAAAACCTTAGTACACTCAACTGGGATTTGAAACCCTATCTTACCGCCATTGCAGTCTTGTTTATTGGGAGAGCGATACCTTAGAGAGTGCGGCTGACAAAGCAGGTGTGATTCTGTTTAGATTTAAATTTTAATAGTTCTAGGATGGCCAGACCTTTATTTATAACCATTTATTTGATCTCAGAGCTGTGACATTACTCGTAAAAATCCTTGAAAATAAGATTATCTCACCTTTCCGTGGTTATTTTTCAACTGTAAAAATTTTAATATAAGCTTTCTTAATTTCATAGGAACATGTTAAATACCTTTCACCCCCAATTTGGGGTGAGCCATATTTTAAAATACTAAACCACTTATTAAATAACGCGGGCTGTACCGATAGCTGAAACGCATCTTAGCGCTCCTGTAGGCGGCCACCTCTAAACAAAACACATATTTAATCCTTTCAAAGTATTGGAAGTTTAATGGATTTCTACAAATAAAACTTAAGGATGCAATTGTTTGGTTTATTGGTCCAGAGGAGAACTTACAACATTCTATGCTTTTCTGCATGGGAGAGGCAGGCCGACGTTAACCCGTAGCTACTCAAGAGTTGCCAAACATTTCCGAAACCTGGCGGCGTCCTCGGCGTCCTCTTGGTCGACGTCTCCGTCGCAGCCAGCCCCCAGGAAGTGCAGGGCGTAGAAGTCATTACAGTCGATCTTACCGTCACCGTTGCAGTCCTGTGTAAGTAACACCGCATTTTGTTAACACATGAAAGGGAGATTATCAGTAGCCAAGACCACACTTGTAGAGACCTCAGACTTGAATTTAAACCCACCATGATTCAAACCAAACTCTCTCGGATGGTAGACCTCATCATCTCAACGTTCTTGACCATGACCTAGTACTAGACATTATTGTGTATGTGTAGTATGGTCACCAGTTCAGACCGTCACCATGTCTACTCTCATCAATTACCCGCGTGGAGCCTTGTGTTCTGCGGCTGTCACTCTTAACAGATGACGTCACTTTAAACAGATTTAAGGTAATACTATATAGTGAGCGTTTGTAGATAATTGCTACCCTCTTTTTTCCTAAAAGATTCGTCCTATGGCTATTTGATTACAGATTCTTTAATGTAGTGTCATAATTAAACACGAACAATATTTATAATATAGGGTGGGGTCTAAACAGGTAGACGATTAGAATAACTTAAAAATTATCACTTCAATCGAAGAGTAAATATCCACTAGCTAAACAAAAGCAAAATACATAATACACTTTTTCACGTTTTGAAGATGTCATTCAGTTGAGTCTATCAGTCGTCTGGCCAACCTCAGCACGTTGTCCATCACTTTACTCAGCATAAGCCGTCTAACTGTTTACACTCCACCCTGTATATAACAATATTAGTATTGGACTAGCGTGCAGATTCTAAACCCAATATTATTTCAGTAAAATACTCGTAGCTTACCCGATTTGGTAGTCAAAAGGTATATGTAAAGGCATCACTTTTGTAGTAGACTGTACTACCGATGAGAAGAAAGTTGTGTTTGAATCCTGATAGAGTGTACAGGGAGTGTTTTTTACTATATTTATTGTTATATATTCTTTCTGCACTCAAATGTGGATACGATTATTCTAAATTCAACCTTTTTTATCCCTAGAGCATTAACACATATTATGCGAATAATCCGAACGGGTAGTGAGGCGCATTAGCCAAAAAACAAACAAACATGGATTACATACTTTTATATACCTAGGTGTAACTCAAACAGAGCTGATAGTGTATTACCCGGGTAGCACAATTATCCCATATCCTATACCAAGGTTTTCCTAAATCAGTGTTTCCCAACCAGTAGTTCACGGACCAGCATTGGTGTGTGGGCTTGTTGCTTCAGGTCTACCAAATAATTTATTAATCGTATTATTATACTTGTATTTTAGTAACGCGTACCAACATTACAATTATTTTCTAGGTGCATTTTTTTCTCACCGCATCTTACTACTTGTTCATGTTGTATGCATATATGATAATAATTACTCTGATGGGGTAGGCATGAGGAAGGAAGCTTTTTAGAAGTAATCTGCCCGCATTTGTGTGGCAGGAGGGTGGGAATCCATTTTCAAAAACAACCCAACCGATATTCCAACCCCGGTCTTTTTGTCACCAGGAGGCCAGTCTAGATGATGTGAGTTAATTTGGTTAATTCACGTTTATGTTTACTTTAATGACTCAAACAAATTTGTCTTAGTGGGAGAGTCACAACAACCCTGTACTAACCTAGAATAGGCATTTTTTTGCTAAAAATTATAAAATCTAGATTCGACCAAAATAAGGGCTGGTATGGAAAATACTGGCCTTGTCCACCAATAATCTGCTGGTCCGTCATACGGAAAAATAATTTTGGTGGTTTGCTAACGAAGCACCTTTTACAAGATGTGTATTAATCACAACTTGTGAATGTGTGGAATGCCAGGCCTCCACCGTGGTTCGGATCCCACGTTAAACTGTAGGTACCTCCATTTCATCTCACAATCACCCTACCATTACACATTAGTGAGAGTGCGTATGACCCGAACGGGTATTAAGACGTGGTACTACTACTACTAATGATGATGATAATAATAATAATGCTAACGAAGGTTCTTACCTAGGAGTTTGGAGGCTTGGGCTTGAATCCCGGCTGGTTGTTCTGTGGGTGATTTTAAGTTTGATCCCTTTAAATCAGGGATTCTCAACCTTTCTTGGCTTGCGGCACCCTTGTGAAGGGGTTTAGAATTTTGAGGCACCCTTATGAAGGGGTTTAGAATCTCTCGGCACCCTTATGAAGGGGTTTAGAATCTCTCGGCACCCTTATGAAGGGGACTAGAATCTCGTGGCACACTTGAATTTTCACAAATGTATTTTTTCTCCATTTTATTTGTGTACCCAAAGTAGAATGTTTCAGAGTAGCATATTAAATCATTAACAATATTATTATTTTGTAACTATTTATAACTAAAATAAACTTTTTACTTACTCCCGTATTAATTTAATTGAAAGATATATATAAAAAAAAGGTGAAATGCATAAATAGATAAATACTGTTATGGAGTAAAATAGCTTTGGAAGTTAATAAAATAACACACTAACCAACCACAATATGAGATCACTAAATATTCATAATACCACTAATGTAAGAGCATAATTATTTAAAGGCTTATTCTGGCAGGAGGTTAACCCACGCTAGTACATTTCCTTGGAAATCAAGAGTGTTGGGTTGCCATCCTGTTGAGAATAGCATACAGCTCATATAGCTTCATCCTGTTGATGTGAGAGCACGGTGCGACCGATGGACCTTCCTGGCTGGTGAACATCAAGATCAGCATGTTTGTGTGTGAGAAAAACACACGTTGTTGAATGTTGGAAGCCATGCTGAGTACATGTGTGGGAGAGTTGCCGTTAGAGAGATGACGAGATAACATGTGATCTGGCGGTTCACCCCTGCCGGAGGGTCGATCGCGGGTCTCTGGGTGGTTTCGCCAGTCCCGTTATCACGCGTGCTCCCTCATCACGGGGATTACCTCATACTTATGTAGTAATTAGCATCTATCTTGAGTAATAAATATATCTTCTTGGACTAACACGCTAGCCTCATTCCCCACGAACCATCCATCCCAACCCTTACCGCTAGGGGTCCATCCCGACCATGTAACCCCCTAGGGTGCTCCGGTAGTGTAGTAGTTAGGGTTGGCTACCGGGCACCCAAATAAATAGGGACGTTATACTAAAATGAATAATATGTAGTCATCAAAAGGGAAACCATTATAATCTCACACCGTGTGCCATGGCAGGAGCAATCCAGAGAAACACTAAAAGAAAAAACTTTCTTCTATTTATATTTTCATAATTTTGTGGTACTGTATTTGCTTTACTATATTTTGTTGACAGT
>CABEEJ010000329.1:236868-262151 GCA_901482245.1 Timema douglasi
GCATCCCTGGCTGACGGCACTCCTAAATGCCGTGGCACACCGATTGAGAATTCCTGCTCTAAATGAACTAAGGGCATTCAATTTGCCAACACAATAATTTAATTAAACGAATGCTTTATAATATATTTCTTGTTGGCAAGCATTGCGGATGCTGCTAGTTAAATCTCGCAAGAGACTTAATTGCTGGTGGTCACTACCAGCTCATTCACATTCTTTTCTTCACTACTGATCCATTCATCCTATTGTGTCACTAAAACCTCACTCACACTACTGTCTCAGCTTCATTCTTACATACCAGCCCTTTTCTTTACTGGTATTCCACTTTCTCTCGATGCAAATTGGTGTACATTTCCTTTAAATTCTACCTTCCTAATAGCTACCACACTAGAGTCAATACACGGATAGCCCGGATGAAAAGTATAACACAGCGCACAAAAAATACGACTATCCTATATATTATTTGTGTGTCAACATCCTCTTTTCTCAACTAATTCAAATCCTACAGCGATGAAAAGGTATCAGTGGATAGAATTTTTTACCGACTTCTGACATAGCATACTCAGTTTACGTTAAAGCACATTGTTTGTTAAAAATTTAAGATAAAAGAAAAATCTAATAATTTTTTTTATCAATTAACGAAAATAAACTCTTTGCTATTTTATGTATACACTTCACTGCGTATTTAATTTCAACAACCCAACAAAAGACTGAATGATTTTTTGAAGGGGTAGGGGGCAGGTTGAATGTGTGAAAGTTTCGAAAGGGTTTACTAGCATATCTGAAAATGCTAAAAGTCTGTTAAATGGAAATAATAAAATGTATCTACATGTTAGTATTATGTTTACTTTAAGCTATAAGTTACACTTTGTGTGAATAATATTTTAGCAGGAGCGAACGATGTATGGTTCTTTTCATATTTAAATAAATGTATAATATTGCTGATTTTTATATGCCCTCTCCCTCCCCACCCACCATTTTTCATCTGGGGCCCCATTTTAAATTCTAAGGTTCATTTGGTTATCTAGAGTTTTCCTCTACCTCTTCAACAAGTTATAATGTTCGACCTTATTTCAAAAGTATATCTTAATATAGCTTCTCCCCCTTCCATTTCCTATATTTCAATATATAATTTAACATTTTCAAACTTTTTTTTTTTGTGGTTCTCTACCACACAGAGAAGAAGATTAATTTATTGGTTTTTGAAATGTTGAATCCCGTCAACCCGCCAGTTCTTCAACCCCCAAATTTTAATTTCAAATTTTAAGATGTAATTGGATATATCCAAGGGTCCTTATGTTGGCTTGGCAAATTTAAATTTTGGCTAATTTTTTCTCTACCTGTCTGCCAAATTTTAATTTTATACTCCATATTTAAAGAGTGTTTTTTTAAATTATATTGGCCCCACTTCCTAGAGCCCCATTTATAAATTTCCATTTCTCATTCTTATATCTTTCTGGTTATATGAGGCAATCCCTCTACCTACCCACAAAATTTCAGTTTTCCGGTTTGTCTATAAGTGTCTTATATTTTTCTATACACACACATATATACACACACACCCACACAAACACACTTACTTTCTGCTTTATACACTAAATATAATATATAAACATTAGTAGAGTATACGTACCCATTCGGGCTACACGCATAAACTAATTTTGCTATTGTAATGGAGATGAGGAAGGTATAATTTTAGAGAGAGTATACACGTATTTGTTTGGAGAAAAAGTGGGAAATCCTGTAGGAAAAGCGCCAGACACCGATGTGGGTTTTGAGACTGTTCTTAAAAATACATTATATATCTATAACACCAATAAAAATTATATGATAATTAGGCCCTTATTATAAAATACGTACATATTAAGTTCAAAACTATATACGTATTAAAAACACTATAAATTCATGGCACACCAACTATAAAAATATATGTAATATAGAACCTATAATTTAGGTGAACACGCGGACTGAACGTCAATCTTGTCTATTATCGTTGACCTTGTAACAGGGTGGTTAGTGTATGATTTCCAACCCTGTGTACTGAGTATTTCTGTTAAATGATTTTCCAATCTCCGGCTTGATTAATCTTGAAATATTCCCTCTAACTGCATTGTGCTCATTCGTAACCCACTAGCGTAATAAATGTGGATATCCCAGCCATGTTGTTAGACACTGCAAAAACATAATAATATAATGATAACCAAGTAATAGCAGACGCATTTTTACACTAAACAAGCGCACAAGAAAAATACACAAATTTCTAAATAATTTGAGGTCCATCTTTTGTTATATTATTATATGATTGTATGAACATTAAAGAAGATAAAAGGAAATTTACCATTTGCGCAAATGTGAATACACTTCCTCCATATTCTACCTTCCTCATTCCTTTCTCATTTGTGTAGATATGCGACTAGCCCAGACGGAAATTAGAAAATTAAACACTCAATTATTTTAAATATATATTATTTTGGCATCTGTCATACGAGCTAGCCGGTCTTTTCGCACTTCAATGGAGTAGGAAGGAGAGTTTTGGATTAAATGTACCCTCATTTACGTCCAGAGGTGGAGATTTATGATCAACCCAACCCCTGCACATAAGAGAATTTTCAGAATATATAAGCTATATCGAAGGTTTTTTGAATAGTAATTGTGGACTTGAGTTTATTATTTTTTTAAATGTCTGCCAGCATTTATATATTTAGGGCAATTGCAGCTTCTTTGTAAACATGTAAGATAGCAGTACATACTACATTATATAACAAATTAAACCATGGTATTCGAAATTTAAATGGAAAACTTCTAATTAATTATGTACTTTTATCTTCATTCCAAACAACTCAATAGTTTTAATCATCGTACTGTTTTTGACAAACATCGTTTTGGTTAACCTGTAAATTGCTTCTGGGAAACAAATTAAGATTAGAAGGGCAAGAAAAATAATGAGAGAAAGGGCTAATATTATTAGTATTGGATTGCGCTGTGGTTTGTGAGAAAACTTGCTGTCTACGATTGTACAAACAGTGATTGCCTTATCCAAACTACACATGCATATTATCAAAAGGAAAAATTTCTACGCTGCCATTGATGTTACCAAATATTTACTTTTAGGCTTTGTGTGTATTTCATTTTAAGCAAAAATTACTGTTTATAAATCCTATGTCCCAATTCAATCTAAAAGTAATTATGTACACATTTGATATTTACGATAAATTAAGCAAAAACGCACAAGTAAAGGATATTGTCCTCAACCCCTGCAATCCAGAGGTAATTAATTTACGCTTGACCCCTGTACGAGCAGGCCTGCAGGGATCTGTTCTCCAGCACTGTTTACGGTAGAGGACTAGTAAGAAGCCGTTTAGGGGAGGGGGACCTACCCTAATTACGTACCGCTAGGACTCGAATGCCAATGGACAACCTCGCCGGAAATAAAATGAGACGTACTTGGAGAGAATAAGACTAGGCGAGCTTCCTTCTTAGTGAAGCTATATACTCTTATTTGACCGTAGTGTCCGATTTCCTAGAGATGGTGGTGAAGGGTTTTGTGGATTTAAAAATGAGAAAAATAGTTAGTTAAAATAATCACTACATTTTCCTGTAGTCGAGTATGTCAGATATGGTATATCCAAGCAAACAGTTCTTATGCGAAGTAAAGTTTAAAAACTACTGTGTGAATACCATGAGATGTGGCTCGAGCAATTTTAAAAACCCAACCCCCTAAATGCAAAAATCAAATATCTAATAGTTCATAACTAATCCATCATTAATTTAAAATACAATTAAAACATTAGCACAGTAAGATAAAATGTAAATAAATAAATAAAAACTATCTGCTCTATAAAAATGTATTTTTAATGTGTAGTAGTAAATAGTTAATAGTTTAGAAAGTCTTAAATTAATCATTTTGTTTACACGTTCATCTATAAAAAGTTATTAAGTCAAATATAAAAAAATCAAACACTTGCAGTTAATAGGTTTGGAAAATTTTATACATCTTGTTTCATCAGTTAAAACAGCTTTTAATGGAATTAAAAATTATTTTTTTAATCAAAGCACAATTATTAGAATCAGTTTGTTGAGAAAACAATTTTAATTTTTCAAAAAAACTTCCCATGCACGATTCCTTTTACATCGGGAGTTTAGGTAACGTGAGAAAATGTCAGTTTTTTTTAAAGTTTTTATGGCAATACCTTTTTTGCAAAAATAAATAAAATATTACTTAAGTATAAATATAGAGTCTAATTTTATTCTCATGATGATATATACATTAATGTGTTTGATGAATATCTGCCATGAGCATAGCAGCAATAGATGAGACACTTTTTAAATGAAAAGAAAAAGCTGTCATTAAATTCCAGGACACCCTTGACAACTATTCAAGAATTGTTAAGTTCATCAGGTGAATAAAATTTAACTCTATGTTTGTACTGAAGCAAAATTTGATTTATATTAATCAAAAAAGTTTTAATACAAAAACTATAAAAGATATCGCCCTAAACTCATGTTCCCTACACTACCACCTTGATTTTAAAGGTTGTGATTAAGTGTCCTAGACCCGCCCAATCCCACCCCAGAGAGTTCATAACCACCGAGAACTATATAGGTGAGTTGTTACCTGAGCGTACATCTTGACGTAGCTCTCAACTGTCTTGGACGAACAGAAAGGATCGAGAGCGCAGTGTTTGAAAGCTGGAACAGAGAGAGCGAACACTGTCAAATCTACGACAGCACGTGTTTGTTAGAGACTCGGCTCGAACCTCGAGGTAGTTTCAAGTCACCGTTTGTTGGATTACTCTTTGTTTTATGTTTCAGCGTGCATTACATACCAATCAACTATGTGATACAGCCGGCTGGAAGTTGTAAATTTACACGGCCACTATGGCACGTGGATCATTTGGGATTAAACATTAATTAGGTTAAAGAGTTAATAGAAGTTCCAAAGTGGTAGATGTCAGCTGTAGGCGTAGTGATATATTAGGGATTACTTCTAGTAACATTTAGAGCTGTCATCCAGGTAAACTTAGCTAGTGACTGACTTATATTTTCTTTTCCCTTTTACTCATATACCTCACGCGCACACACACAAACGCTGAGTTGGGCTTACTATGACGAACGTTCTTAATAACCGTCCGGGCTATCTTCATATTCACATTAATGGAGTAAGAATGTGGAAGGTAGTGCTTAAACTAAATGTACTCACATTTGAATAGAGGGAGAGTGGGAAACTATCTAAGAAAACACAGTCTCAATACACTCGACTTGGATTCAAACCCCGATCTCCTTGTCACGGCACCGGCAATCCGGTCGATTGCGAGGGTGTTATTTATTTCATGTGACCAGAGAAGCGGGCTATACTACTATTAAGGAAAGGTAAGTGGTATCAACCCTTGAAACGTGTTTAAAATAGGTCTGCATAGATATGGTTGATAATAAAATTGGTTTGTTTAAGGCAACAGAATACATGAATTAGACTATTATAAATTACTGTAAAAATTAAATTAAAAAAATTATATTTAAATAATCAATCCTTATTTTCACGCCAAAATTTTTCTCATAAGCCATTAATCAAATAAAACATTAATATATTTTTATTATAAATACATTTAAACATATATTTTATAGATAATGAGATAATTATATTACAGTAATATTAAACGACATTTATAAGCATAGCTTATTTAAAAAGTTTGAACTTTTTATTTCCAATAGTGATTTTAATGATGCATTTTGGTTTAAATCCATAGAGAAAATTGCAACTTGCGCATGTAAAATAATCTTTAAGCCAAATCAAGGTGTATTTATTTAATAGTTAATGTTTACGAATATTTAAGTACATATTCAAGCCAATAATAAAAACATTTACCTATCTATAAAATAAGAATGATTATAAACAGTTAGCACCACTAAAAAAAAATTAAAAGAAAATTGGTAAAAGATGGCATTGAAATTGACGTTGCCCACGTATATAGGTTACATACAAATGTATAGCTCAATACAATTTATTCCAATTTTCAATGCTTGCATATGACATTAATCCTAAATATTTGTTCTTCAAAATAGAAATAATTTTAAAAACACATCACTTTTGCTGCTGATAGCAGTGACTTCGAACTAATGTGTTTAGTGGTGAATATTGTTTCATTTCAAAACAATGATCAGTTATATGTTTTACTGGCTCAAGTTTTAATGCCCAATTTTAAATGTTGATATGAGTGAGATAAGAATATTTGTCGACAATGCAGCTTGTCTGGGTCCTGGATTGCGAGGTAATTTGTAACAATGGTGTGATTTTCTAAGCTGGAACTTTAACTTTATAATTAACTTACTATTAACTTATTAGTCATGGCTTTAATAAATTATTTTATATTTGTTTTAATATAAGCTACCCAGTGGTGCAGGAACATGAGTACCAATATTATTATTGATGGGTTTATAAAGTAAACTGTACCCATCCAAATTCTAAAATTGAGACTTATATTCATGCCTTAAAGGCAAATCATTTGATATCATATATTATATATTTGCATAAAGTGTGTGAAGAAGTGAGAATTAAATAAAATTACTATTTTATTTATCATAAAATGCCTTCAATCATAATGGAAACACCCTCTAAATCGTCTAGTGCCCTCATATTAGATTGAATGGTCAGTTACAGGAATATTGGGGTTCTAATTTTAGTCAGGTGCACTAAGCGTAGTTTTAGCCTTATCGTTTCCCACTCTTCCTCTATGAAAATGTGGGTACAGTAAATAAAATTAGAAACCACTCGTTCCTTCATATCTACTGGGCTTCATATTTGTTGAAGTTTCACCATGAGTTCATTTAATTTTACCCCAATCTCACCCTTGTCTTCACCCTCCAACTTTCTCTGGAAAACAAAACCGTTCCTACGCCTCTGACCGTATCCGTTTTATTTGTATAGCTATATTTTTTGCTGAAATAACCGTGTTTATAGGATATTGAAATATTTGGCATCAAGTTGACGCTAGCTCCGTACTATGAAACGCCATTATTAGGTTCGTTTCCATTCGGATGCACAGGGCGTTGCTCACGCCGTCAGCCCAGGGTCCGCTGGTCGAGACTCACCGTTTGGCGTTGTCTCACTGTCGCCTCTGACCACGGCACTGCCAGCGTCCTCCCACTGCTCCCGGGTTATCTTGAACATCCCGCAGTCTCCCTCTGGCCCACACCCCTCAGATAAGTCACACCCCGACACACCCTCGCAGATACTTGCTAGACACCAGAACTTCAGCTAGAACATCACGAGACTTAAGGTAAAATACATAAAAGTTGGCGGCTCGTGTCTATGAGCACATGTGCATATGAATACCCAATATTTTTTACTAAAATTGAGTAGCCCATTTCCAAAACTAGCTATCTGTCAAAAAAAAAAAGTGAAACTGAGCTGTATATTATTTCCTATAGTTTCTTACGCCTTAAATTGAAGTATGCATCTATTTTCTTCCAAAACCTACTATTTCCCATGTAAAATCATGTTTGGAAACTAGGTTTGATTCCAAAAGTTACTATGTAGTGGACAATAACTCAGGACTTTCATTTTCAAAACGTGCATTTTATTTTCATTTCCAAAACCCATTATTTGTGGACTACGACTATAATAATGGCTGTATTGACTTTTGCCTACAAAACCTACTATTATTAACAATCAAGATGGTGACTGTTTCCAATCAACGATCTTGAGTCCCAATATTTAATACTAATACGGATTACATACTGTTCATTTCGCTAATATTATGAACACAGGGAAAATTAGGGGTTTACTTACATTAAAGAAATTTAGTTTGTTAATTTGGGTAAACCTTCCCTTTCCCACCCATACGTTGTTGGAGGAAAAAGGTTGTTTGTTGGTAAAATGATTGTCTTCTCGGTTTTTTTCTTTATATTTATGTTACAAACATAGTTGAAATACTTATATATATATATATATATAAGCTAATAATTGGAACATAATAAAAAGTGCATTTAAGCATTATTTTCTTTCCAAAACCCTCTATTTAAATATAAAAAAACATCGCTTACAAAGCCTGATATTTTGTGATATAATTTTAAAAACCTATTTTGTTTTTTAATTTGAAAAATTAAGAAAACGTTGAGTAAAAGTGCATTTTTAATACCCCAAAATAATATGAATTTTAAACTATTAAAAAAAAGTGTCAAAATCGGCGCTTACAAATATTTGTCACGGTTTTTTGCCCTCACTATAAAATTTGAAAAAAGTGAAATAGCAGGATTCGGAAATGGGCTACTCATTTATAGATTATTTCTAGTTTTAAATAGTGAATGACCTTATCTTATTCTAGTTAATAGTTTAATACACTAAACAATCATATTCTTTTATTGTGATTACTGCTTTTCTAGTGTAGGCAACTGTGTCATGTGTGAGTTCCGAAGTTCTTGTATTAGGGATGGGTTGTGAAATCACAACCTGCTCCTTTGTCACTGCTCCTCTGACGTCACATTCACAGCCTGTTTCAGACAGACGAAAGGAGCTGTTCCTTTTTGTCACTGGCCCACGAATTCAAATACACCCTGTAACATGTCCGGAGTAAGCTTGTCCTTCGTCTCTGTGTCACAGGCAGCGCTGGAACCGGTCCATAGTAACCTTGCTCCTCGTCTCTGTCACAGACAATGCTATAACAGGTATGGGGCAACCTTGTTCCTTTATGCTCCGTAGGTTTTTGGAGCAGTCGTACAGTAGAAAGGAAGTGGATGCTTTGTGTTCTTGTCACAGCGCTGAGATCAGGTCCGGTGCAACCTTACTTATCTATTATATAGGCCTAACTTAGAGTTGGTTTGGGGAGTCACAAATGAGTTTTGAAGGGGAAAGCATTCGTAGTACAAAACATTATTTCCACAATACAAGCACAGTATGTAATGTATTCTCACAATAAATGGTTACGTTGATGAGTGACATTGAAGGGACCCACTTGATGATTAAATGATTTAAGGCAAGGGTCAGCAATCTACTGACTGATTTTATCTATACCAGAAAATATTTAGCAAACAAACAATTTGTTCAAAAAATGGACTTAAGTTGCGGTCGAAGGGAGCGCGAGTATTTTTTAGTTTTACAGAATTTAAATTTTTTGGCTAAAATAAATAAAATATTTCTCCAGTAGAAACATAGAGTTTATTTTTCTACACATGCTAATATCCAAAGATCTTGAATATTTATCTATCAAGGGTGTCATGGAAATTTGCCAAAACTTTTTAAATAAATAAAAAAAGTTTTAACAAAATTCCAGGACATCCTTGACAGATATTCAATATCTGTTGATATTAACATGTGCAGAAAATTAAATTCTATGTTGCTACTGGAGAAATATTTGATTTATTTTGGCCAACAAAATGTAATGCTATAAAAACTGTAACATTACTCGCGCTCCCTTCTGCCGCACCTTAATAGCTAATTACTAATTGGGAAATGTAAAATTGAACTTTTTTTTTGCTTTACTTTTTTTCAAACTAGCCAAACATTTTTTAAAACCATAAAGCCGACGACATTAAAAAGGTTGCCAGCCTCTACCACTAGAATGGACTGCCAATGACAGGTAGATTGAGGTTCGATTCCAGTTGGTTGCACTGAGGGTAATTTTTCCTAAACGTCTTCAACTCTCATTCCCAACAAATGTGGGTGCACTTCCTCTAGAATGAACCATTTTCATCCCTAACACATTGGCGTAATTGGCATAAATGTGTAAAACCCGAACGAGCAGTAGACACGGTGCTAAAAAAAACTAGGCTGGGAGTAGGTACGAATACTTAACTGTGACAAAAAGGAGCAGGTAAAAGGAACAGGTCCAGTGGTGGAGCAGTAACAGATTGCTCCTGCTCCACAAAAGGAGCAGTTTTTCCTATCCCTATCTTGTATGCAGTTTGGCAGCACGGTGTGTGCGTTGGGAAAATTTGTTCTATTTAAAACGTTAGTGCGCATCCGCATGACCAGATTACGTTGCTCTTATGGAAGATTTAACCTAAGAAATGTGCACATCCATTACTGTGAACATCTTAGTGTTTTGATTAGCTCATACCTTCCTTCCCCTTACCACAATCCTTGAGAGTCGAGCCATTCTAGCTGATCCAAACAACATGGGAGGTTTGTGAACCTCATTAGTACAGACACTATTCAGCCTAGAGAAGGCAACCAAGAAGTTTGAACGAATTGTTTTAAGTGACTGTCTTTAATTTGATTGATAATTAAGGAGTTAAGTTTTTTATACATAGATATACCGTGTTTAAACCTTGTGTCTTATATTATATGTGTAAATAGACAAAATATTATAGTTTTTGTTTTTTATGGTTTCATTAAAGATGCAATATATTCTAAATAGTGATAAATTAACTCATCAGGATAAGATATAAAGTAAAATACTTATCTAATCACCCCAATTTAATGATCAAATAGCAGCTGGTTGTGGTAAGTATATCTGGACAGTTATTTGTTGTGTTCAATTTTATCTTATTTTATTTTAAGACTTTACGTGTATGTGATATTTTCTATGTATGTGGTTTTTTTATTTAAAAACTAATAAATGAGGTATTTTTAAATTAGCACATTTAAGTTTGAATCCCTCAAAATAATTATATATCGATGTATATACAGGGTGTATTTTAATTGGTGTTAAATATTGCAGGGGCGTATTTTCATCCACCAAAAAATATGAGCATTCCAAACATACATGGGTTTGTAAACGCTTAGTTTTTAGAGTCATTAAAGGTTTTCCTCGAATATCGGTTGGTCGTGGGGGATCTATTGAATGTCCTGCTTTATCACCAGATGGCCTTTTTTTTTAATCTTTGGAGGCATTTAATGTCAACTGTTTACGCAAATTGATGTTGGCATTTCAAGAGAACGTATCTTAAATGTATGTGAGCAAATAAGTAACTCAGATGTATTCAAAATATTAAGACAAATCATGGAACGCAATATCAGAGGATAGGCCTATATCGAAGCACGAGGAGATAATTAACTGTTGTTGTTTCAAAATGTTCTGTCTTATATTTTTGTTTGTTTGTACTAAACTTTGCCTTGTCTAATTGCATTACTTCTTCTGTTGGATTGCTTATTAATTGAATAGTAAAATTCATCTTACCTCAGAAACCAAGTGTTTTTAGAATCATGTTTATATGAACTTTTGTTTGGTGAATAGGAATACGCCCCTAGAATATCTGACTCCAATTAAATACATTATATATATATGTAAGACATTTACACACACACACATATATATATATATATATATCATTTATCTATACATCTATATCCACACGATATTCTTTATTGTAATTTTTTATTTTTACCCACCCTCGTTTTTACGTCTCGAACCAGCACTGAGTTGCTGTCCTAGGTTAAGTTAGCTTCCTATATAATGCTACTAGTACTTGCCCAAGACGAGGTTTGAGCCGAGCATGACACACAGCAGCAGTGCTGACCTTGAAGAGTCCATGATTGATACGAAAAGAAACAAGTGAAGTGAGAGTTGCGAGTCAGAGCGCAAGGAGCTAACGTTGAAAGATTAGCAGCGACTGTCCCGTTCTTGGAGAGCTATCTCGCGAGTTTTGTGGTCATCTTGCCTTCTTCTTTTCTACCAACACTTCCTTTTCAATATCGTGTGCGTTCGTTGTTGTGGTGAACGCGGGGAAATCCCAGACGGGTATTATCAAGTTGGCAAGTCGGACGAAACTCGGAATCTCTTCCCAAACTAGGTGATTAAAAGTAAGTATAAATCTACGAAATTATTATTTTATTTTAGTCAGTCCTCTTTAGAATTGACACACGCAAGCTGAATCTATGTATATAATTATGTTACACCCCAATATGGAAATGACCCATTTCACGGATTGGGCACATTTCTGTCCATTTTCGTGAACTGGCCTCTTCTATTGACCATTTCATGAACTGGACTGAAATACGTTTTAAGCTATTATACTAAACTGACCCAACCTAACTTAACATAACCAACCTTCCATTCTAAAACGATTAAAAGTAAGATTAACCTAAAGAGCAAACCTGTTTTTCGCTTTTTCATTTCACCGACAGGGGAAAACTAGACCAATTCATGAATTTGGGTAGCAATTAAAGCTGCCCAATTAATGAAATAGCCTATTCCACTTTTGGTGTGTAACAAATAGTAAATGTTGTTTAATTTATTCTAAGTGCAGTAAGCAATTTTGAATTATACTATTTTAAGTAGAGCTGTGTCATTAAAATGAAAGTTTTGTTAAGGCTTGTAATACCTCAGTAAGATTGTTGTAAAATTATTATTGTTTTTATTACTTTATTATGCTCACGAATATTATTCTTGTAAGCAGCACACATTATAGTACTGTTATTGGACAGTTTATGAAGGCCTGATTTTTTTCTAAGTTTCATAACAAATCACTTCTGTTCTTAATTGTTGGCAGTGTACCACCAAAATGCAATGCTAAACCTGGTCGTTTAAGTTTGTCCTATTTTTGAGAGAAAGAGCACTATAAAAACATAACTAAAGCTTGCCTAGTTTCTTTTTTAACTACAAGTTCCGAAAAATGTTTAACCAGACACCTAAAATATACCTTTTTTGTGGGAGAGAGGAGGAAGTAGGAATTAAAGGAAGTATTACTATTATATATTATCTAACCCACTGGTAGGTGAATAAAGTACAGCAGGTATTATACTGTTTATTTTGAATAACGATAATTTTGTACCATAATTCAACCCAGTTTTGGCAGAGCTAGTTTTTTTTAAATATTTCTGGTAGATTTTTTTTAAAATTTAATATTGGAAATAAAGTTTGACGTTACATACATACTCTTTGGCATTAGTAACGCGAAACCTCTTCCACACTTAAAAAGTACGCCACCTATCCCTATTTTGAGATAGTTATATCCAATCCAACTCATTACACCCTATCTCTATCTTGAGCTAGTTCTATCCAATCCACCTCATTACATACTATCTCTTTCAGGTCCAATCTAATGTTATCCTCTCATTTACATCTAGGTCTTCCCACTGGGTTTTCCATCATGTACCCTAAACACGGTTCTAGATTCTCCCATTCACACTGAATGTCCACCGTAATCTACGAAACTGGATTAGCCTAACAACGTCTTGTGATAAGTACAGGATATGTAACTTATAATTATGTAACCTCCTTCACTCCTCAGTAGCCTCATCCCTTTTTTGAACTAAATATCTTCTTAAGCACCTTGTTTTCGAACCCCCTAAATATGTTTTCCTCGTGTAAGGTAAGAGACCATGTTTCATACCCAGAAAGAACAATCGGTAAAATTATTTTTTAGTACATTCTGAGTTTTACATTCCTGGATAGCAGACGAGATGTCAACAACTTACTGACCGAATGAAAGCATTCACCTACGGTATTTAAATGTGTACAAAAGCAATGGAAATTGATTTAGTTTGTACATGTATAGTATATAATATAATTTTGTACCTGTTATTATTTTTTAATATAGCATCGTAAATATCCATAATGTTATATACCAAATCTCTGATGATATAATTCAAACTCTGGTCCTTTGGTTTGTGTGTGCTCGATTCTCTACCAATTGAGTCATTGTCTAAGAAATGGGTTTTTTACTGAATCATGAAGCATTAGATAATCCATTTATTTAGATACACAAACTTATTGTAATGGATCAATGAAGATGTTATTAAAATTGTTTTTACCGGTGATGTTGGTTCATATCCAGTAACGATCCCTTTCAACGTAAAGAGATGATCACGTGTTATTGAAAAACTTGTTTAATTATCTAGTATGTTCACTAACATGAGCGTCGTGTATTTATCATTTTATGCACGCATCAATGGGCAGGCGGATAAAGGAATCAATCTCATGTGGTCTGGCTTGCTGTATCTCCTGGGGTGGCTTTTCCTAAAATGTTTTCCCCTCACCCTCCATTTCCTTTGGATTTTAGATTCCTTATTCCGTCCACTTTGTTAATACAAATATGAAGGTAGCTCGTATGTGTTGTGAAGCGTAGTGCACTCGCACAAACAACTTAAAAAACCTACTTCTGGATTCACATATAAAGCTACGTTCTGATATGCTATGTTACGCTACGCTATGCTATGTGCCATTTTTTTACGTGTGTTTCATACAGTGACTGGCCTATTATCTGGGTATTCTAGTCCTGCGCTGCATACTCATAATGATATGGACTACTTTTTTGTTTAATTCATGCTGTCTGTGTGACCTGTATAAACACTAATGTTTAAATTGTTAATAAACATACTTGTAATGAATTATTAATTTTAAAACTAATATTGGTTCATATTCCAAGAATACTGTGTTTTAAGTACTTCTTCTTCCAAAAGGTTATACTTAGAACAATAGGAAAACCAAGGCTTGCTACTTGAAAAACGCAAGGCAAGCTAGGGAGGCTCTAAATGACCTTGCCCATTGTCTAGGGGGTTGCAACACATTCCTTTCCTCTCTACCATAAGTAATTAGCCAATGATCTCACTTTTTACACCCTAGGCCATGCTGTTCATGTGAAGCAAGCTAAGCATTGTGCCAACTATTGAAAAAAGATTCAAGAAGATCACAATATTTATTTATTAAGCTAGTTTAAGTAAACTACAATATATATATATAACGTTAATTGTAAAATAATAGTATATGTCACAAGCTTTAAATTATACACTAATTAAACACATTGAGTTATGTTTAGGTATTCTAGTCACGTGTATTATCATGTATTTGGCAAACACATTTAACCAATCATTCAAATGTAGGCATTTCAGTACTGTTAAAGTGGTTAAAAAGGGGGGAGGGGGTTACTGAGGCTACTTTAACCATAGTTGTTGGTAATTCTAGTTTTTCTTTAGTAGAAAGGATCGTGGAGTTTTAATAGCGTTCATTTAGTATTTGTTTTACATTAATGACTTATTAGTCATTGCGATTTTATATAATTAATTATAAATAAAAAATCCCAAAAGTCAGGAGTGGGGATTCACCATTTCAAGATTATTTATAAGAAAAATGTAAAATAAAATATATTTTCCTATCAGTGGCGCACCCAGTACTTCGGGGGAAGGCATTCAATCAAGGTTGTAGCAAGAACTATATTTCTATGGGGAGAGCGGGTTTGGGGCTGCACAACCCCCTAAATCCTGAAGGCCGAGGGTATTTATGAATATTAAATGCTTTTATAAATAATTTTGAACAGTTTTATAGTAATTAAGTAATTTAAATAATGCAAATGGTATCAAAGCTATTAATTGTATGTTTTTTCAATTGTTAATTTTGTGTGTAATAGTAAACCTTTTGAATATTAGGATTAAGTCGGAAAACTGGTCTTAAAATGTAGCATATACATTCGACCCATCTTCAATGCTAAATATTTTAGTTATGCTTAATATTATTTTAATTTATATTAAAATATTTGTGGTGTTGAGGAAAGAGGGAAGAGGGGATTAAATACCCTGTTTGCCCCTCTCCACCTTGGGTGCACCACTGCTTACAGCCAAAGATATGTGTAAATATCTTAGCCATAAACCAATGACGTAGCGATAGAGTATTAATAGTCTGAGATAATCTCCCCTATGCTAGTCAGAATTTACGCATCTAAATAGCTTCTGGAGCATAAATTCTCAAATTAGGGAACTCGTTTGTTTCCAAGCAGCATTGTGCGAGATAAGTTAGGATTTAAGAAATAATTTTAATTGCAACTTAAGTTGGACAATCCACCTGATTTCCTCTCCCCAAGATCTGATGTACGCTTGATCAATGTATCACTTTATATTACTCTTATTATGATTGTTTGCTTTGAGTATTGCTGTGTGCTTTTAATTACAATAGGATAATTGAATGGGATCTGTCTCTCTTATGCATTCAGAAATGTGCCCATACCACTCTTAGCCCCGACATTAATATTTACCTAAATTTATAACCATGTAGATATAATTACAATTTGAGGATGGCCTATGTGCTATAGTGGTAATAGGTTCTGGCTACGGAATCAGAGGTCCCGGGTTTGATTCCCGGTGCGTCCAGATTATCTGGGAAGCAGTGGGTCTGAAACGGGTTGGATTCACCCTAGGGTGGATAAATAAGGAGCTATTCGAATAAAGTAGTAGTGGCTCCGGTATAGAAAGCCGAGCTTAATGGCTGGAGTCATCGTTGTGCTGACCACATGACACCCTCTATCTGCAAGAGTTGGCACTAATTCGCCAAACAGTTTGGTAGCCACTCGGTAGGTATAGCCTGAATGCGGGCTGATACCATGGAGTTACTTTTATTACATTTTGAGTAGATGATAATCATCGTTATGGATAAATGAAAGAAGAGAGAATATGGGATTGGGGGAGGGAGGTTCAACATTTCTAAAGATAGCATACATTTAAAGGGAAATAATAAATGTTCGAGAACCAATGTTCTATATGGACACATCTTCTAATACATCCCTTGAAATAATCTCTTTACGTTCTTGGACAACGGTGGTTAAGGGTCCTCGGCCCCCAATTCTCCACTGAAACTTTTAGAGTACAGCATACCTATTAATTTTGATCAGAATACGCCACTGCATAGTGAGCTGTACTACGCTATACTTTGGAAGGCTTAGTAGCGTATTTTAAGTCTTCAAGACAACATTGCCTTTTGTGAATCTCTCCGTTGTGCGCATGCGCAGCACAAAACGTAGCGCGAGTGAGATGTAAAAATCCCCCGGTACGCAATCTTGCTCGCATAATGTAGCTTAGCACAGTATAGCGTGATGTGTGAACGTGCTTGTTTAAATACTTGGCTAACATTCTTAAAACATAGTAATAGTGCAACAAAACATAGCATAGCATAAATTCATGTGTGAATCTGGCTTGTTTCAAAGTAGAATTTATTTATATTATGTTCAAAAGTTAACTAAGAGAAAAATAATGGTCTCTATTGATACATTATGTTTACATATGGTACGAGTAATAAATAGGGCACTTGCCCCAAGGAGTACTACCTCAGCTTGAAAACACTTGTTTTGAACTAAACATATCTAATTTAATTACAGGAATACAAGATGAAGCTGATATATTGCATACTCTGGGCTGTCTGCATGTTCGCGTCCACATTGACAAAGGAATTGGATAATCAGGACCTGCTCGAGGAGGTGAACATAGTCAAGGAGGTGTTTGACCTGCAAGACAAGGCGACATCTTCCCAGTCTAATTCACTCGGATTGAAGGACATATCTGTGGACATCAACGAGGATACCATCCTGGAATTCACGCACTTACAGATTGTTACATCACTCTTGGAGACCGATGACGGTTCGGTTGAGGATGACCGTGTCCTGGAGGGAGATTACAAGGTCATCAGCAACAGTGTGAACCACCCATTCGACGCGAACGATGAGGGTCACTTTTCTATCCCTTTCCACTTCATCCTGCGGGCCAAGAACTTGGAGATGGCACTTATCAACAAAGTTCTTCATTCTTCAGGTGCCCCCCTTTCATCCACGGCCAGACAAGCACTCAAAAAGTACATGAAAGCCTTCTTGAAGACACAATATAATACCGTAGATAGCATCAAGACTTTAAACCAAAACGCTCGTCCTTTGATAGATAGTGATAAAGAGATCTCCAGAAATGGTGAGGCTGACGACTGGCTTGCCGTGCCCATGATCTATAGAAACCTTAAGAACACCAACCTGAACGAAGTTGTTGACTTCCTGCTGGGAATAGTCAAGAACGACATTTTGGAAAAGGGTAAGGACTTGCTGAATATTCCAGACATCCACAAGGAATTCGGAACGGGTGAAAGAACGTCAATGATCAAGGGCACTTTCACCGCCACCAAGGGATGGATCAAGAGCATTTCCACGATCCAGAGGACAGCTGATGTCGTCCTAAACAGGGTCGGTGAAACGGTCTCTGTGACATGTGGCCTCGGGCTGAAAGTGTTGGAGTTCGGGTACGACAACTACACCATCATGGCAGTGGGGTACCACACAACGGGGACCATGGCAGGGAGCATTGGGAACAACTCCGTTGACCTAAAGGTGTCCCTGGCTCTAGTATCTACAGGCTGCAATGCGACTTTAAATGAGCTCAAATTCTCCGGGAGCGGCTTCAAGATCAGCCTGACAGGAATGGGGGAGTTCAGCTTTATCGTCTCTGACGTCACCACGTGGTTTGCTGAACTTTTCAAAACTCATATCTCGGCTAGTATAGGGAAGCACATTCAGGAATCAATCGAGAACACTCTACAAAAGTTCCATTGCAACCATCTGTCTTAGCAGAATGGCCGCTGAGCACCTCACTATTAAAACCGAGCTACGCTCGAAAAAAGGTTGAACTCTAGTTATTTTTTTCATATAATATAAGCGTATCCTTCTAATAATGTCTATACCTAGGTCTGCTATATATGTTGAAACATATTTAAATGTGGTTTCTCAACTTAAAAAATCTAAAAGCGTCAAAAAAAGGTTTTGCTTTCCCTCTCTTGGTGAACTCTGATGAGTGTCCTTCTAATTATAATAAGTCGTATATGAGCCTTGTGTTAAGCGTATATAGTAAAATGTCAACTGTAAGTGATGGACTTACGCAAGCCCTGTTTTTGGAAACTGTAAGTAAAACATCTTTATTTTCTTCTGAAAGGAATGATATCTTCACACACATTTTTCCTTTTTGTACTGAGAGAGCCACTCCTAGAAACTGCTCCTATCTATCAATATAAACAGCTTAAACAATTATTTTGTCTCAAGATAAGCCGTATCTACAGGATTACGCGGATTCTGGGTAAAATCAAAGAAATGATTTTGTACTTAATGTTAGTTTATGTTATTGAACAGCTAGGTTAGTTTTCTTTCGTGCAACTGATTATGTTGGAACATGTATATTTTATAGTTGCGAAGAAGTTCCTCCAAAATGAACTGTGAATTAGTCAAGTCATGTCCTACGTTGAAAGAAGAGAAAATTGGCATTTATTTCAAACTATCTCACTTATTGCTTAAAAAAAATTCCATAACGCCAGGTCACTGTCAAACTTTACCGACCGAGTGACCACCGTCTGTTGGCGATGATAGTGCCAACATGTGCGGAGAGAGAGTTCTATGTGGCCAGCACAACAAACACTACAATCGTTAATCTCAGTTTTATAGACAGGAGCCACCACTTTTTCGTTGAAATATATTCTAATTTTGTCCTAACGAGGCTGAGTTGACCCCGTTCCAGAGCCACTTCTTCACAGAAAATCTGGAATCACCAGGGATCGAGCCCGGGACCTTTGGATCTGTAGGCAGTAGCTCTTACGGAGGTGGTATTTAGTGCATCCAGGAATTACAATAAAATAACTTGATTAAATTTTTTGTTTTGTTTTAATGAGTTCCTTTTAAGTTTATACTTAACAAGACTGTAAGGTTTGTTTAGTGGTAAGCACGCCTGACTTTATAATTATAGAGTACAGGGTTTGAGCTCAGACAATTGAACTTTAATTGGGTGGGGAATTCTTTGCAATTTAATCCTGAACAGACGATTCAATGCCTTTAATTACGTAATTATATTCAATTGGATATTCTTTAAATTAAAAATTTACATCTGTACATGGGAATCGAACCTAGGACCTGTGTACATCCAGGTGGAATTTGTAAATTTAAATAATATATTTATATATGGTTATAATAGTAATTGAAAAAATATATTAGCTTGGCTATTTAATCCATTATTCAATTGTACCTAACAAAACGTCACAAATTTCTAATAAGCTGTTTCCAAAAAGTATGCCATGCTAAATTGCTACTTTCTCGTATTTTCTAAACAAAGTTCGTAGTTCCAACAAGCCAATGATGTCATCAACAAAGTATTCATTCGATTCCTCTACAACCGACCAAAAAATGCAAAACACCCACTTGGATCGCCATCTAGCTATTCACCCGCATCAGTATACACGTGGGAAAAAGTGTGAGAGACTTCTAGTCTGGTTAGATCGTGATTGGGATGTAGAATCATATAGCTTGTCCACACCATCCTTGTCAAACTTAAAATTAAATATATTACCATTTTACAATTATTTAGCACGGTTTTGCACCTCAACCCTAAGTGTTATACAAATGTTTATGTCTTGAGAATTTACCAATATAGCTAGTATTAGAACCGCATCTTGCTACCCGTTCGGGTTATATGCACTTACGCTAATGTGTAATGGTAGGGTGATTGCGATATGAAATGGAGGAACTACAGTTTGGCTTGGAATCCGAACCACGGTGGAGGCCTGGCATTCCACACATTCTCACAAGTTGTGATTAATACACGTCTTGTCAGAGGTGAAGGAAGAGTTTGGTAATCATATGAATCTGTGCCAGGACCTAATAGTGAACCCCGGACACTCAGCACAGTAGTCTGACACTTACCCCTAGAGCACCAGGTCACCCCCAACTTACCAATATAAAAGTTAGCGACGTGTGACGTTTTGCACCTTAATAGTTTAGCAAGAAAATTATATTTAATATGTTAATGACTTGATAAGTTTAAGAAAAAGTTAAGCGAAATAATATTTATTTGTTCTAATGTCATGATAAATGTCTAGTTTTGCATTTTTTACACTCAAATATGGCGCTTTGAATTATTTTAACTAAGTCAGAAAAAATAATTAAATGTGATATGGTCTGAGATATGCATAAGTATAAAATATATTATTTTAATGTTTTACTTTGAACTGTTTTCCATGCGAGTATGGCATATTGCAGCTTAATAGTTTTGCTATTTATTATTTTTCTTACTATCCATCTGGGTTATATGCAAATGTAGCCCCTACTAATTACTCTAATGTGTTAGGGATTGGGAAGGTTAAATTTACGCATTTGCGCGGAAGGAAAGTAAGTGGAAAACCATTTAGAAACAACCTCCTTCAGTACATCCGACCAGGAATCTAGCCCCGAGCTCCTCACTATCGGCAGTCTAATCTATTGCAAAAGGGGTTTCTTAGACTATGCTGCCACTAAAGTGGATTAAAAACTTAAAATATTAATTAATATGAGAAAAATAAAAACCAAGTTAAGCCCATCCACACTCTTCCAAACAATAGTTTTGGTTATTGGGAAGAATTCAATAGAATGAGGCCTCACAAGACTCTGTAGTCGTTATGTTTTATTACAAATCGGTTTAAAGGCTTATCGTCTTTGCATTACAAGGTTATTTACTTAAAAATTTCTTTAGAGTTTTTCTATGTTTAAAAGACAGAACTAAGGTAATATTTCTAAATATTCCGCAAGTTTTGACACAATCAACTTGGTCGCAAGGCGTAACACCCGTGTTAGATTGGCCTGCTGAAGATGGGGAGATTTGGGTTCGAATCTCGGTCGTATCTTCTGAGAATTTTTTCCTAAATGTTTCCCCTTCTCCTTCCACACAAATGCTGGTAGATTACCACTAAAATGCTTTCTTCCTCATCCCTACCCCATTAAAATAGTTATCACATAGCTTATACGTATGTGCTGAACAGGTATCAAGACACCACGATTAAAAAAACTTTGCTACAATCAAATATCATATTTAAAACTAATAAAGCCAAATATATTACACGATACATTCAATAAAATATCCCAATGGTATTCCCTTAATTTACATATTTTGTATAGTGACGCGTTTCAATTCCATTGTTTTTTTTGTTTTTTGTTTTTAACGTGATTGGATTTCCAGTGTTGTCAGATCGAAAACTCAATGACGAGCAAATAAAAGGCATTCCGTAAATCACATACTTGCATTGGCCTGCTACTCAGCTCGCTAGCGAATTTACTCACAAGTTTCGAAATTATGGACCAAGGTTCGTATACTATCTCTTGAGACTAGAAAGTTGGCAACTCTGGCGCGACATGTCTGTAGTGATGTGTTCGAAGAAGCCGGCTTGTTGATTCGCTTATGATTCATGTAGAGCCCAGAAATAAGAGACCGCTGCATACAAATAGACGTCGGGTCGGCAGTCGATAGTGAGGACTGTGATAGGCGAGTCCTTGTTTGTATTAGTCCTGCTGGGGGGAAAGAACCGTACTGTAAGTATTCTGCTTTGCTAATCTTCACTCGCTACTCCTTTCGAGTTTGTATGCATTGCTTGCGTTGATATCTAGAACATATTTTGATTGGTTAATTTTTGTAACATGGGCTTTCTTGGGTGTCAAGCTCACGATATAGGCCTATTTACTTGCCAGTTACAGGAAAGTAGAGGTTTGAATCTCGGCCTGGTGCAACAATAGGGGTAGGTGTGGGAGGGGGTGGGTGTAGTTTAACACATGTGATTTACCTCTGTAGTTTTTAATCCCCACCACAATGCTAATGCGGGTGAATTTCTTCTAAGCCCCCCCCACCAATCCCTACGTTTTATAAAAAGTCGCTAGCCTGCATTGAACGTAATGTATATAAATATATTTTGGTTTGGATAGGTCTATGTTTATCTATTATAAAAAAAAAATTGGTCAGGGCCGAGTGATCAGCGAGGCTGACAAGAGGTCTAAGAGGAACCTGATTCTATCCAAGTTCCTTGATGATTAAGATAACTCGCTAATTATTCGAGGGTGTTGGGAAGTTAGGTTAACGTGTTATTCTTCTAGGTTAAATTTCCGTGTTTCCGTGTGTGGAGCATGCCTGTGCAGTTGAAATTAAGTAAACAGGATTGTTTTTAAAAGATTCCTATGGTAATATATTTAATGTTGCAAAATACCTCAATTGTACAAATTACATTCAGAAACCAATTATTTAAAATTAAAACATAGGCTATAATGTAAATATATATATATATATATATATATTCATTTAGTTGAGATATTTTACTGCACTTTCTGAGCAGACTGGTTGTATCAGCACACAACTTATTAATTAACTTAAATATAGAGTATCTACAACATCCAGTCCACGGCTGAATTATTCAGCACTTTGAAATGGTAAACCCTCATTTAATCAATGATAAATTTTTCGGCCTTGCCAGGAATTGAACCTGGGACCCATAGCTTAGTAGACAGACATTTCAATTTTATTTTTATTTTGAAAGTTTTTGGTTTATCATCTAATTCACCGGTGACCTGCCGGTCTAGGGTTAAGGTGTCAGACTTCTGTGCTGGCGGCCGGGGTTCAATCCTCGGTCCCGGCACAGATTTATCTGATTAGCAAACCCTTCTCTCACCTCTGACAAGACATCTTGTGAATGTGGGGAATGCCAGGCCTCCATCGTGGTTCGGATTCCACGTTAAACTGTAGGTTCTCCATTTCATCTCACAATCACCCTACCATTACACATTAGCGTAAGTGCGTATAATCCGAACGGGTAGTAAGACGCGGTGCTAATAATAATAATAATAATAATAATAATAATAATAATAATCTAATTCGCAAAAAAAAACTATTCATCCCCAAGCAAGAAATTTGTTTTGTAAAATTTATTCCTTTTGAATAAAACCATAATCGCTCAAAAGTGTTTTAAATTATCTCAATTAATTATTGTTAGTAAAATCTTAAGAACACAATACTTCTTGTAATTTTCATTAAATTATTGTGTCCAAACTTTCGGCTTACAGCTCCGGGAGAGCATAGCTATTCAAGCATAGGTATACAACAGGTTGCATAGGAGCTAGGCGCGTGGCACTATACACCTCAACATCTTGGAACACGGCAGCAGAAAATACCACAATTAATAGTAAACAACACACCAGTCCACCCAGAAATGCCTTAATCACAGAAAGTACTTCCCATTATTACATGTGCAGTGCCGTGCACCTAACTCCTATGCAACTTGTTGTACACACATGCTTGACAGCTTTGATTTCCCGGCGCTTTACGCCGAAACTTCGAATATAATTTTATGGTACACGCATAGGTTTACGGATGTAAGTGTTTAGGGATTTTGTATTAATTTTGGTTCAATGAAACTATATGTGCAGTTTAGGCTATGAATTTCCGAACACTCTGTATAAATATATAATGTAATTATAGTTAGAAAAACGAACATGCATAATAATTTATCACATAAATCACTCCAAATTTCATTTTGAATACAATTGTATAGAGCCATTTCCAAAAAAATCTAATTTTTTCAAATATTATTCAATCAAACTACCTTTAAGTTGATTATCTTCCATAATAATGTATATAGTGCTACTTATCGTTTAAAAGAGTCCCAATATGCCTATTTAACCAAATTCTTTAAAGCCATTTTCAGAATATTTCAAATTTTCAAAAATCAATAGATTTAATTTTATGTATAAAATAAAACTCACATTTTCACCTCAAGGTATGGTCATTAAATATCTAAATATCAAGTTAGAATTAAAACTATCGTACAATGTATAGTATTTCAAATATTCTCTTTGGTATACCGAACTATTTTTTACTAGTTTAATTTTTGGAGGCACCTAATAGATCCATCATAATCACAAAGCTATAAATTCTCCCGGTTCCGATTTTTGTGAGATAGGATTCGATTACCAATCAGATCTACTGAGGGTTGCTTTTCCTAAATGGTTTTCCGATCTCTCTCTATGCAAATTCTGGTAGATTTTCTTAAAATTCCACCTTTTTAGTATACATTTTGCAGAGTGGTATAGTCAAATTGTAGTTATTCTAGTTATTTTTTATTATATTTATCTAGTGGAGTAGAAATGAAGAAGGTAGAATTTTAGAGTTAATCCACCTTCATCAGTGGAGAGAGAATATAAAACCATTTAGGAAAAGCCACTCTGAGTACACCCGACAGGTATTCGAACCCCATCTCCACTTCATTGGCTATCTAGTCTTTTTCGAGAGTGAAGCCAGGATCCAGTATCTATGTTAGAACGAAACGTGAGTCTAGGAATTGATAAGTTAACTAAAGTGAAATTGTAGATTAATCCAAAATATAATTATTTCAAAAAGTAATCTACCTAAAATTGTTTAAATAGCTCTATATAGGATGATAATTTGACTATCAAAAAAGGTTAACATAAGAAAGATGTCTTTCCCCATTGTTAAGCATCTTATGTGAGCACTTTAACAACATAATGTAGCACCACTACAAAAAAAAGGCCATCCTACTCAGTTTACAGTAGTGCCATCTGGCTCTTACTCAGATCGCAAACCTGATATTCATAGCATAAATATAGCAGAGGTTTATCCTCATGAACCTGATGAGTCAGAGATCGACGTCTTTATGTATGTATTAATAATAATATTCTCTAAAATAATTTATAATCAGGATTTAAAATGGATTTTAAGAAGTATTAAATCTAAGTCCCTCTTTTAGTATCACAAAACTCTCCTATGGAAAAAAATACATTCATTCTTGGTGAGAAAAGTTACATAATACAGGTTTGGGGGG
>CABEEJ010000329.1:262243-281776 GCA_901482245.1 Timema douglasi
GGGGGGGGGCTAAGCTAAATATATACATGGGGTTACATGGGGGGGGAGGGGGGCTAAAAAGGTAAGAAAAAAAGCGTCACATGGTTTATGGATGACCCCAAAAGACTAACGATCTTTGTTGGTTCACAGACGGAGTCAATGATGGCACTCAGCCTGTGTCTTGTCACACTAGCCATCCTGACACCAAATAGTCTCCTTCAAGCGTTTCGAGTACTGGCAAGTACTCGCGGGATAGATGATAATAATATCTTAGACGACTCGGCTGTATACAAAAAACATACTCAAGGTTTGTCGATGGAAAACAAGGGTATGGAATACAACAGGTATCTGTCCCTTCTGACACTAGGTAAACTTATAGGGGGGCAGCTGTCTCCCCATGATTCCAAGAAGGATAGTGATTATATACCTTTACAGGTCTTCTACAAACAAGATGTTGTAAAGGATTATGATGATGTCATGGATAGATATGATGATGATTCAGCACCATACATAAATCCACCAGACACCGATAGTTTGGTTCATCAGAGACCTACTGACAGAGCACAACTGACATCTTCCAAATATTTCCTGGCTAATGAGAACAGATTCTTCTGGGCCTCTCCAGTTCGTATCCCTGACATAACAAACAAACAAGTCCCACAGTTTTCCTCGCCTACATGGTCATATGGTGATGGCTATGAGCTGAAGACAGCCAATCCTCTGAGTGATGTGCAACATTCCCATGACAATTCTTCCGTGACACATGGGTCACATGGACTGAGACACGACCTTGATGCCCCGGTAACACAAGTATCTATGATTGGTTCTCAAGATATGTTTACGGACAATCCGAAATACTTGGTCGATAAAGAAATTCAGATACCAATTTTTGATATTGCCCGTGGCTCCATTCAACTTCCTCTTTCTGGCCCATCCACCCAACTTTTGATCAACACCACCAGTTCAAGGCCTGAAGATGCCATTCGACTATCTGGCAACACCAACCTCAATGAGCTAATAGACTTTATACTGGACTACGTGCGAAGAGATATAATTGCTAAAGGTCAGGACCAGATAGCCATCCCCAACATACACGCAGACTTTCAGAAGCGGATTGGTTTCATCAAGGCCAAGGGGTCGTTTGATGGCGACGATGGCTGGTTCAGGAGCCTGTCCAGTATCCGGCGTACGGCTGATGTCGTGGCGACGAGACAGGGTGAGACTCTGGTTGTCGTTTGTGGTATGGGTCTAGGGACGATGGCTTTCGCGTTCGAGCACTACCGGGTGAAGTTCCTACACATCAGCGTGTCTGGGCATATCACTGGTAGTGTCGCCAGTAATTCCGTCAACGTGCAGGTGAACGTCGCCGTTGTCGGGGGTAAATGCAAGATAACCCTGAACAGCCTTAGAATCACAAGGCTCGATGGCATCAAAGTGAGTGTCACTGGGCTGGGGAAGATGAGCTGGATCCTGAACAGGATAGCGGGTTGGGTCACCAACCATTTCAGGGATAAGATAGTTTCGAGGATAGAAGCGAGTCTGACGAGGGCCGTTGTCAATACTCTGGCGAGGGCTCGTTGCAGTGAGGAGCTTCTGGGTGAGATCATTAGGGTGCAGGAGAAGCAAAGACCTGTGGTAATATCCTTATAGTTGAAAGAGATTAGCTACAAACAGTGGCGCGGATTGTTACAAGATAGGAAACTGTTCGTTCTAATTACAACTCTATAATTTAAGTCAGGTGTTGTTCCTCTACTAACCATCATTTACAAACCATAGAACCTAAGGAAACAAAACAAATAGCGTGAATAGAGCCAGCAAGCACGCTAAGATTCTAATTTTTGTTTTATCTATTAGGTCAGAACTAAAAGTTCGAATGTTAACTTATTAAACTAGCTTTCTCACTGCCGATATTGAAACAGGTTGAAAATACTTTAAATTATTTAATAATTTTTACTTTCTCGCTATCCTACAGGTAGAGAAGGTATTGCGATCGTCAAATAATTGAACTCGAGAGTTTGATTAATGTTGACATTTCATGAACCCCCCCGCCCCCCTCAAACAAAAAAAGTAGTTTTTGAATTTCCGTCTGTCTATCTATAACTCAGACTAGAGCCTAAACCATTTTACCGATCGGACTAAAACTTGGTATTTAAGTTTTTCATAGGGTTGCCTCAAGGTATTTTTGGAATTGGATATCTAACCCTAAAATTAGGGGTAGTCTACTGAAGGACAAAAAGAGAACAATTCGATTTTCTCAAAATCGGCTCTAACAATTATAATTGAATTTCATTTATAAGCATTTATAAATATTCCAAACCAAATGTCTATTCTCAATAGTTTGACAAAATTAATTAAAGGGCTTGGGTGTAATGCGTAAATTATTATAATTTTATCATTTCTTTGTAACTCTTTGAAATATGTAATTAATAATCATTGCAACTATGTAGAGCTATTTATAAAACGAATCTTTTATTTGAAACTTATTTTTACTAATCCAATAACTTTCAAGCTAAACGCAAATATTTATATTAACTTTTCGAACACAAAAGGTAAAGTATTGCAACAGTAAAAAAAAAAAATCTAACCCAAATGTTGATGGATGTCAACATCTCATGACCCCCCGAATCATAAAATGTGGTATTTGCAATACTGTCTATTTGTGTGTCTGTTTAACTCCAAAATTGTGAATAATTTAATTAAGTGCGAAAAGAGAAAAATCTATTTTCTCAAAATCGGCTCAAACGATTTTGGTTAAAATTCGTATATACGCGCTGATTAAGCTTATAAACAAAATGGCTATCATTATTTCCCCATTCAAACGACTTTTAGGATACTTTACAGAAGCAGAAATTTCCATTACTCTGCAACTATTAAAATACTAAATCACTTATCGTTGCAAAATTGTATCACTATTAAAAACAAAAAAAGTTCATTTGAAATATATTTTTATAAAACCAATAGTTTCTGAGATTTTGGCAAATATATTAATAAAATTTTGTGGGCTTTAGTTGTACAGATATACATACTACTTATGTTTTAACGGAATAATATAATAAAGTCATAGAGTAATTAAATATAAGTAAGTCTCTCAAATGCTTATGTTATGTTTCCATTAACCTCTTAGGAGAAATGTCTGTACAACAATGAAATATCTCTTTTATTTTTGACTCAACAGTCAACATAATATATATATATTATTGGTAAAAATTTATAAATGAGGAATTTAATAGCAATGTTGAAATTTTAACCGGAGTCGAAATTTCAATACGAAGAGTTGACCCTTGTGGACCCAACATTGATCTTTTTTATCGGTCCAAACATAAAAATGAGGACTTAATTCTTTAAAGATAAAATTATAAAATGTAAAAACACAACTCAAAAAATGTTTTACTTAAGTATAGTGCCATTTATACTTGGGTTTGCTAGTGTATATTATTTAGTTTCACATATATTTCGATCTTTGTGTAAATATCTTCATTTTTAAACAATAGAGCGAGTAATTCCGTACCATTTATTTTTCAAGTGGGAATTTTGAGTTTGTTTTATTTTATATTTGTCAGTGTTTGTTATTAAAATAAAAATATGTTTATTTTATCAATACAATAAAATATTTTTTGATGATCAATTTATTAAAACTGTATAGTTTCCTCTTGAACTAGATCACTCTAGCTTCAAGAGCAATATTTACATTTACTCGTGCTTAGCTTTGATAATTCTGAATCCATATCTAATTATTAACCTGGCTTGTAGCCTACATTTTATATGATTGAACAACTAACTACATGGTAACTAAAACAGAGACCTTTGGTCTAACGCTTTGATGATCTAACATCTAAGCTAGTCCAGCTCAAACCTTGCTGAGGATTATATTACCTCATTTGGTTGAGACGTGAGTTTGAGAGGATATCGTAGCCCGAGAATGCAAGTGTTCTATGTCCATTTTTCACTTTTGTGTAAAAAAAAATCATTGAAGTTTGACTTTGTGTGTAGAACCAATGTTACTAGATGACAACTCGAGTTTGTGTCTTCTTAATTAATTATATAGTAGTCTCAATTTCACCGCAAGGGAATCATGTGCATTCTAAATAAACATAACACCGAATATCTTAAATTTAACAAATTTGGAGATATAACACTTGTATTCTCGGGTGGTGATATGTGAGTGGGCCTGCAAGCTTAGCGCAACCAATAGCCACGGGGAATATCTTGGGTATCTCTGGAGAAAGAGCTCTTGAAGAGTTAAGACTAATAGACCGCGGGTTATTATTCACGCATCCGAAAAAAACCAGTCAGTTGTAACCTGGAATTCACTAATGTCTTGAAGGTAGTGTGTTTGGATGTCTCTGTTCCAGGATTCGGGGAAGAATTATTGCCCCCCAGGATTTCTCTAAAAAGAGAAATAATATTAATATAGAAACTACACTTTATGAAACTAAATTATTTAACAATCAAATTTCAACATTTTAAAAAATATTCTAAAAAACTAATGAAGTGTGGAGCTTTATTTAATATGTTAAAGACTTTGAAAGATAAAAGTGAAGTTTAATAATTTTCAGTTGACAAAAGTTTGATTCGATATTGGTAAAGAAATTATTGAAATTGAAAATAATAGAACAAATTCAAGAAATATGTAAATACCGCCTGTTAAAATAAGATGAAAAAAAGTTAAAATAAACTATTCTCATAGAGAATAATGTGATTGGTTTTTATAACATTAATAAAATTAAAATTAAAGTAACATGAAAATAGATAAGTCAAGCTACTACGTTTAAGCAACAAAATTGAATAACATAATATGTAAAATAATTTGATTATATCATTTAAGCTAATCCTAAATTAAATATTAAAAATTATCATATAAAGTTTGTTAACATATATGAAGATATTTCAAGTTTCAAATAATACATTATATTATTATAATTAATATAACTAATATAAAATAGTAAATACATGTTTAATAAATTATTTGATAGATAAGAGTCAAGTAAATTTCATTAAATAACATGCAGTGAAGAGAGAGCCAACATTTTTATATGAAATTAGATTATTTTTGGATTTAATTCTAAAGCCTTATCTCAGCTAGAGTCTCTTGCTCCTTTTGTATCAACAGTTTGATGTCCGACTGGGAAATTTTTCAATTTGATATGTTTCGGTATTTTATTTCCATCTTCAGGAAAATAGTTTAGTAGTTAAAAAGATAAGTGTATAGTATCACTGCTTAGTGTTGAACTGAAAACATAAAATTTTAATAATTTCCTTCCCAATATTGAATCAAACTTTGGTAAACGTGAAACTATTACATTTCACTTTTCTCTCTCTCTTTAAAGTCTTATCTCATATTAATCACACTTAACCTAGTAAATTGCAAATATATTGCAAAAGCACAATATAGATCACCACAAAGCTTTTTAAAGGTAAAAATGTATTAAACCTTTATCAACTATTTAACTACGACTACCAGATCTCTCATAAACAATATTTGCGAAATAAAATAAAACAAAAGAACATAGTCCGTGATTTACCATTAAAATAATGGACCTGTTAAGCTTCAATGTTTCAACGTTTTTAATTCTCCTAAAACAATTTCTATGTGAACCACGGAAGAGTAAGCAATTTAATGATTCTAAATTTACTTGATGAAAACCAGTTACTGTATTTAACTCAATAGTAGTCTCGTCTATTATAATTAACTTTACTTTTCACTCCAGCTATACTTGGAGCTCTGGCTATAAAATAAAAACTATGGAATCTGAACTTTAAACAAATAAAAACGAAAAACATAAGAATAAAAATATCTTCCCGATCACGGTAACCCTACTAAAAAAAACCTAATAAATTAATTCCAATTCAGATATAGGAGTAGTTAGATATTGAAGCCTACACTCTTGGTGAGTAGTCCAGCGGCGGCCTGGCTGCAGGCCAGAACCTTGTCGCTGTACGCCTGGTCCAGGGTGCCACGGCACCCAAAACCTCCCAGGCGGTGGATGGAGGCGTAGTCGAAACAGTCGATCTTCCCGTCCCCGTTACAGTCCTGGGACACATTACATTACCAAAGCTACAGGATAGACAGCACTAATATCTGGCACTGTGAGACTTACCTGGGCCTTTATTATCATATACTGATCATGTTTTGTACAGCAACACTAAGAAACCTACCTCAGAATATTTAATTTTGTAGTTTTTACAGTGGCACTAAGAATGGCACTAAGAGAATTACCTTCATGTATATGGTCATGTAGATATGCACAGTGACACCAATGATGGCGCTAAGAGACATCAATATATATGATCATGTAGATATGCAACAGTGACACCAATGATGGTACTAAGAGACATATTCATGTATATGATCATGTAGATATGCACAGTGACACCAATGATGGCGCTAAGAGACATCAATGTATATGATCATGTAGATATGCACAGTGACACCAATGATGGTACTAAGATACATATTCATGTATATGGTCATGTAGATATGCACAGTGACACCAATGATGGCGCTAAGAGACATCAATATATATGATCATGTAGATATGCACAGTGACACCAATGATGGTACTAAGAAACATATTCATGTATATGATCATGTAGATATACACAGTGACACCAATGATGGTACTAAGAGACATATTCATGTATATGATCATGTAGATATGCACAGTGACACCAATGATGGTACTAAGAGACATATTCATGTATATGATCATGTAGTTATGCACGGTGACACCAATGATGGCACTAAGAGACACCTTCATGTATATTATCATGTAGATATGCACAGTGACACCAATGATGGCACTAAGAGACACCTTCATGTATATTATCATGTAGATATGCACAGTGACACCAATGATGGCACTAAGAGACCTACCTTCATGTATGTGATCATGTAGTTATGCACAGTAACATCAATGATGGTACTAAGAGACATATTCATGTATATGATCATGTAGTAATGCACAGTGACACCAATGATGGTACTAAGAAACATATTGATGTATATGATCATGTAGTTATGCACAGTGACACCAATGATGGTACTAAGAGACATATTCATGTATATGATCATGCAGGTATGCACAGTGACACCAATGATGGTACTAAGAGACACCTTCATGTATATTATCATGTAGATATGCACAGTGACACCAATGATGTTACTAAGAGACATATGTATGTATATGATCATGTAGTTATGCACAGTGACACCAATGATGGTACTAATATACATATTCATGTATATGATCATGTAGTTATGCACAGTGACACCAATGATGGTACTAAGAGACATATTCATGTATATGATAATGTAGTTATGCACAGTGACACCAATGATGGTACTAAAAGACATATTTATGTATATGATCATGTAGATATGCACAGTGACACCAATGATGGTACTAAGAGACATATTCATGTATATGATCATGTAAATATGTATGGTGACACCAATGATGGCACTAAGAGACTTACCTTCATGTATATGATCATGTAGTTATGCACAGTGACACCAATGATGGCACTAAGAAACACCTTCATGTATATGATCATGTAATTATGTACAGAAGCACTAATGATGACACTAATAGAATTACCTGGTCGCTTATGACCAAGTAGCTATGTGCTTTACATCGGCACTAATGCTGGCATTGAGTGACTTACTTATGACAATGTAGTTAGAGACTGATTTTGGTTGATATAACAGTTAAGAAAATTGAAACATATTTATTTGTGGCCAACATTGATATAATTTTACTATATTATTTGTGTTATTTTATAGGTATTGATACAACCTATCAAAAGTGACAAATAATATGATTTGATGTAGGATATATATTAAAAATGTTTTAGTACCCTTAGTAACTACCAGATACTGTTCTTCCTACCAAAATCAGGCTATAAGTACACTGGCACAAAGTATGTCACTAATATACCTACCTGGGCATATCTGATCATGTAGTTCTGTACAGAAGCCTCAGCGCAGCGAGGCTCTTGCGCGCAAAGTTCAAATTCTAAACATAATAAAGTAGTATTAAAATGTTTTAACTATAAATTCTAATTTAAATATATACTTTGCTGATAAAGATAATCAAGTCCTAAGCTATTGGTTTTTACTGTATTCTATTTTCTCTTTCAACTCTACATTAGTACACCACAATGGTGCACCCCATCGCCCATAGGAGGACAAGCGGAGCTTTAGCCCCTTACAGGACCAGAAAAAATTTCAATAATAAAGTAAATTGTAGGGAACATTTATGATGTGTCGAATGTAAAGGAAATTCTTTAAGAGACTTGATATTTTAAAAGACTACACAACTGCACACATTTAAAGTTCTCTAAAAATAACACATTATAAAAAGTAAGTATTGAAAGTAATGAAATAATAGCCTCGATACATCTGCATGTAACACCACATACATTGTTAAAATATTTTCCCTCAGATACTATGGAAGAACTTCCAAATAGCCTCCAGAAGTATTTAGTATTCCCACATTTTCTTGGCTGCTAGCAGTGGGTTGTTTCCCACGACACTATACCCCTAACCCCCTCGCAATCATATAGCGTTCTTTTTTGCTGCAGCCCTGATAATATACCCACCTCAAAGAAAATTTCTGGATGCGGCACTGTTATTAGAAGCCAATGAGTTCATGTCCCGATGGTGNTTTTTATATCATCGTGTCTTACTACCTGTTCAGGCTATATGCATATATGATCATTATTATAATAAGGTGGGGATGAGAAAGGAAGCATTTTAAAAGTGAATCTTCCCACAATTGGCTGGAAGGAGAGTGGAAAACCATTTCGGATAAAAAAAAACTCAATATACCCATTTGGGGTTTGAACCCTGATATTCCCATCCTCAGCAGGCCAGTCCAACACGATAGTGACGACTTAGACCGTTTGGCCTTCAAAAATATGATGCCTGTGCCATGAAAGCAAGTGGAGTAAAAGGAGGTTTTTTAATGAGTTTCCAAACAAAGATCACTAATGGCCTAGTTTGGGGATGGTAGGGATGAAGTTAGTAGAGGTTGGAATCTCTTCTGGGTGATGATTCCCTCCCCCTCATCAACCCTTCATGATCAATGCGGACGCATGGTATTAAACGTATTAATAAATAAATATAAAATAAATAGTAGGACGTGCCGCATAACATTAATAACTCAGGGCCGAAACTGTAAAGCTCGTACGAATGACAACAGTTATCCCCTGCATGATTATTATAAAGCAGGGGGCGAACTGCCAGTCATTAGAATGGCCTTCGTAGTCTCGGTTATAAGATATACTTTGTGAGTACTTTTTAAAATTATTTTTGTGCTCCACGTTTTACTACCCGTCCAGGCTATTCGAATATTTACACTAATGTGGTATGGCTAAGGCAGGTAAAACTCAAAAGAATGGTTCCCACATTTGCATAAAGGAAGAGTGGGAAACTATTTTGGAAAAATTCCTCCCAGAGCACTTGGTCAAGATTCAAACCCCGACCTCTCAATTACCTGAAATTAAGTATCTTGCAAGATTGACTCCTTAAAATTATTAACCACCATCCGAGTAGATACTTTTTAGAATGATTGTATTTTAAAAATGTATCATAAACATTAAATTGTCAGGCTTTGAAGATACACATTTTAAAGAATATAATGATTATGTTAGTATTTTTACTATAATTATTTGAGCTAAAGCTCCTTAGATACAGAATTGACTACTTAAAACAACTACAATAGATAAACCTAAGAAATAATTAAATAAGATAGCGGCTCCCAAACTTCTTTCGCTTGCGTACCCCTTGGCAACACATTTACATAAATTGTGCCCTTAATATTAACAAAATGTTTTATTACTATAGTAGTAGTTATTTTCAATTTATTTGTTGCAACTGAAAATAAATGATCTAATGAAGAGATTAAAAACAATGTAATAACAAGGTGAAATATAAGCTTACATTAAACAAGCAAAGGTTACAATAAAACTAACATTTAATTTATTTATTAATAATTATAAAACTATCTTATGTTTGAAATTGAAATAATTTTCTTAAGGTCAGATCTAGAATAAATCCCGAACCTCCCCTCGCTATATTATTGAGTTAATGTAATAACTTTCGACTGATCTTTTATCTTACACTGCTGGCAGATGTAGCTCTTTCCGCCATGATTCGAATATTTTCTCGTACCCCCAAACTTCCTGGCACATACTCCTGGGGGTTCACGTACCCCACGTTGGGAAACGTTGAAATAAGAGAAAAATAATGGTTTCACTGGAGTGAGGAAGCAATATTTACAAATAATTGAATGGTAAGTGAAACGATCAATAATAATAATATTTAGCACCGCGTCTTACTACCCGTTCAGGTTATACTCTTTAAGTACTAATTCCTCTAATGGATTAGGAATTGGGAAGGTTGAATTAGAGGAAATGACCCGCACTTGCGTGGAGGAAGAGTGGAAAACCATTTAGGAAAAACCACCCCCAGTTCACCAGACCGAGATTCGAACCTCGATCTCCTCGTCCTAAGCAGTCGAGCTCAACACGACAAGCGCGTTAGCCAACTACGCCACCGTAGCGGGTAAGTGAAACGATTAAATTCGCAAGTTGAAAACTCTCTCTCGCTTCTAATGAGAGTCTTCTGTGTCCTGCCCTTAAGGGTTCCAACAAGGATCAAGGAAATAAAGTACCTAGGGAGGGTCCATACATTATTTATTAAGGTAGGGTTGAAGGGAACCCGAGGAAAAGTCAGTGTTTTTGTAGCTTTATAGCGAAACTTTTTTTAGGTCAAAATAAATCAAATATTAATTATTTAAAAATATAAAGCTTGATATTCTTCACATGATAATATCAACCGTTGTTGAATATCCGTTAAGGGTGCCCTAGAATTTCATTAAATCTTTATATCTTCATTTAAAAAAGGGTTTTATATAATGCCACTAAACTTACGACATATATGCAACAATTACTGTTGATTAGATGAAACAAGTAACTACAATCATCTTCATGGAAACCTGTAATTTGGTAATAGTGTTGGTTTTAGTTTTCGGCTATGTTTAAGTATAAACGCATGAGCAGAGACATATTAGCAACCTGATTTTCTTATTTATGCACAAAAAAAAGTGAAAAATAATGTTTTTGTTTGGAAAAAGAGGTTTTTAGAGAAATGGTTGATGTATTCTTTAATCATATTCAAAAATTAAAAATATGTTGGTTTATATCAAAATATACCTACATTAAACTTTTAATCAATCCACGCATGCACCATTTTCTGAAATAAATATTTGTTTTGTTGATGACATTAACTATTTACAGACTCGTAATAGTGGTCACATAGTCTATCTAAAACTCACTTTTGTGTTAAACTAGATTACCGGTGGCCGAGGAGTTTGGGGTCCAAATCCCAGTCGTGGGTCCTGAAGGTGGTTTTACCTCAATTGTTTTCCATTTTCCCTCCATAAAAATGAGGGTATATTTCCTCTGAAATTGTATCTTCCTCAACCTTATTCCATTGGCGAAAGGGTACTGAGACGCGGCGAAAAAATAAAATACAAAAAACAGGGTTGTAAGCTATCACCACTCGATTGTGCGTCGTACATTTCGTTGTAGCTACTACACAGGTTGCATTGGGATAGTTTCCATCGTTATTCCATTACAAGTTTATTTATCAAATTAAGTACGAAAAAAGAGCTTATGTAGGAATGCCTTCCTTCACTAAGTGATCATTGATCTGGACTAGAGCTACCCAAACTTGTGTCCGCAAAGAGTCCTGTGGGAGTCCACGAGACATATCTAGATTTTTAAAATTTGTATTTGTTCTCTAATATCATGTAAAAGATATTCGTTATTCAAAATTTGCTTTGACATTAGTTTTTTTCATTATTATCTGACCAAGCAATTTTTTTCATTTATTATTATGAAATGGGTGTGTAAGTTTTTAGTTTCCCCTCGTATGATGGGGGAGATTAGGGGAGAGGGTCACTGATCTGGACCATTCAGCGGAGGGTTGCAGATACTCACGCTTGGTGCTATTCTGATCCTCACTCTCACGAGGATTATCTGGGACCTCGAGCTTGCCAGCGTCCTCCCAGTAGGCCTGCGTCAGGGCGTATAGGCCACAGGTGTCGTCACCCTCATCACAAGACGCTGCCAGGGAATCCTTGCTGCAGTTTGAGGTCGCCTCGCAGATACACAACAGACACAGGTTGCTGAGTGGCTCGAAGTTCTGCTCATGACCTGCATACGGTAGCAGTTATCATCATCATTTGGGGGAGGGGGAACAGTGTGATCCTCCAAACACACAGTTTCCCGGGTCAGATTGGGGAATTGCACCGGGCCGTGAAAATCATTAGCGTTAACTCTTTTGTATTCTCTTCTTAGAAACATCTACATAGTTAGCTTATTTTAAAACCTTTAACAATGGAGTGTTACCAATTTAATTTATTTTCCAAAGAAACTTAAATCTTCAATTTTAATAAATTTTGAAAATTTTCAGGGTGATAAATAATTTAAAATTACATAACTAGATAGTAAAATATTGAATAAAACCTTTTAGCTGGCTCTCCAATGAATCAATTTTACCTCAGCACTAACAGAGCAAAATTAAATTATTATAATTATATAGTTTAAATATATAATAAAATATAGTTAGTAAAAGCAGGGTCAACATAGGTAGGGCTGTGTTGGTTCTTTCAAAATTGTTTTAATAATTTATGTTACATTGTGTCTAATATGTGGCCAGTGGATTAATTTTAACAAACAATTAGACCAGTCCCCTTGGAAACTACAGATGCCCTACTGTATATACCCATACACACCGTGTGTTGATGCTGATGCATTTACACAAATAGATTCTAGGAGCATAAACTTTTTTTAAAAAAACTTTCATAACGGACTACTCTAAATAGCTTTAAAAATTAAAGCTACTGAGAATTGGGAGAAGTATCACTCAAAATTAGTTATAGCGTGCTGTTGTATGGGAGGTCATTAGCTATTCTTGCAGTAAATTAACCTCCCTCTAAATGTATTTCCCACATTCTGGTGTTATCGAATATGAAACTGAAAGACTTGCACCAAACTACAAATAAATTCTAAAGGTATTCAATTTTCAAAAATATGCTAGGAAGGGACCACTACAAATAGCTTTAAAAAGCATCAACTTTAAAAAAGATTTCCATGGGAGGATGGTTCCTAATAACATCTAAAGAGATACATTTTATAAATTGCTGTAGAAGACCATTTCAAATAGCTAATAGAGACCTTTAACTGTCTGAAAAAAATAAGGTGAGGATCTCTTTAAATAGCACATAGAAATTTCAAAAATGTCTAGGTGACAATCACTTTAAATGGCTTAAACAATAATCTAATAAATTATTTTTTTAAACTCAAGGTGAGAGCTAACCAAAATATCTTCTAGAGATATCATATTTTTAAATATTTGCTGAAGGAGGACCCATTTAAATATATTTAAGAATTATTCAATTTTCAAAAAATATATGGGGAAGACTACACTAAATAATTTTTTTTAAATAATCTTATTTTCAAAAATTGGCGAGAAAGACCACTCTAAATAGCTTTTAGGGACATCCATTTTTCAAACATTTACCGGGAAGACGGTAGAATGAAAGGGGGTCACTGGCAACTACAGATCACATGAATTGACGTATAATTATATTAAAGAAGTTTTAGTAACTGTCAGATACGGTTACTTGCTATAATTTTTCACCAATGGCTAGTACTCGATCACTTCATTCAGTCACCACATTTTTTTTAGTTTATGACAACTTTAACCGGGAGATATAATACTAACAACTTTGGCCACCTGTGGTATGTAGACTTTTATCCGCACTGGTTGAACAGAACGCTGTCCAGGGTAGGCCTATACTAATGGATATTGTCTACAAGTCGTACCCACAAATGAGATGATGTGATGGTAGTTAATATGAAGGTGTGGAGCCAGTAATGGTCTTAAATATAACATAAGACTAACTAACAAAACCCTGTTAACCATTGGGATAACTCCCATTTCGGGAAAATTACCCATGTAACCAGCCAGGATTCGAACTCGGGAACCCTAGGTCCATAGCCAGGTGCAATGGCCACTAAACCATGGGGCAGGTTCTCCTAATATTGTTGATTTAGGTTAGACTACTCATGAAGGGGTCAGTAATGAACTACTTCCATCTGAAAATTGATCCACATTAAAACGGGCCAAATGCAATCCCAACCGAGTAACGCCCGAATCTCATGTAACGGCTAGAAATAATTCATATTTAATCCAGTCCAAGAGAACAGGGGCACAAGGATGAATTTTGTGCTCCACAGTGTGGCTTTTACCCCTTTATCAACTTTAATCAAATCGATATTGATTAAGTTTCTATAAAACTACCCCCTTCCTTTAGTTCTAGTTCGTTTGATATTCCGTAATGGTCTTAGAGAGCACACCTGTACATCTCAGAAGGGCCTTTACCTCCTTAAAGTGGCACTCACCTCGGGAAACGATGAAGATGGTACAGAGAGCGGTGAGGGCCACCACCACGGCTTGTCGAGAAGAGACCATGACGACTAATGTCCGAACTGAGCCAATTGGTTTTGTGTGTAGGCCGCTACCTCCCACCGCCTGTCCAATTCAGAGCTGACGAGAGACAGTTTCCTCCTCTCCGAGATAAGTGGAACGATCTGGCGCTGAAAAAAACAAATTAACACTGTGCAGAAACTGGCAGGCTGGCCGGCAGGAGATTAGTTTATCTACTATGGTTGCGCTTCTATGTTTCTGATACCAGAATGTGGAATCTGCTAGGGTAGATTTTCTGTGTTTCTGATACCGGCCTGTGCTATCTGTCAAAACAACGTTTCTGTACAGTGTTCCTGTTACCAACTTTTTTGATCAGTTAGGACAGCTATTAGATATTCCTGATACCAACTTGTGTGATCTGTTAGGGCAGATATTATGTTCCTGATACCATCTTGTAGAATCTGTTAGGGCAGCACTTCTGTACTCCTAATACCAGCTTATGCTATTTGTCAGGGAAGTTCTTCTGTATTCCGGATACCAGGTTGTGTTATCTGTTAGGGCTCAATGCCAGGCCTCCACCGTGGCTCGGATTCCACGTTAAACTGTAGGTCCTCCATTTCATCTCACAATCACCCTACCATTACACATTAAGCGTAAGTGCGTATAACCCGAACGGGTAGTAAGACGCGGTGCTAATAATAATCTTAGGGCTCCTATTATTTGTGCTGCGTCCCTATTACGATATTGTGCCTCTCTTCGTTATATTCAGCACTTACATGTGTCACATTGTACCTAACAAACTTAATGATTGAGTAGTTAGATGTCAGATCAAGCTGAATTCCAAATACTACTTTACAAGAGAATGGAGCAATATATTAACTACACTTAGCAAAAGCTTCCTGTGGGTTTATATAAATGTTGGTTTAGCTATTTACGTATATTCTTAGCATTTCAAAGTTGAAGTTATTTGTATAGTCTTATTTAAAAAAATACAGTTTAGCATAGTTGAAGTCAAGGTTTAACTTATTCTTACAAATTTTGAAGCCAGAATGGATTCATTTAAAGCTATCAACTGTATAAAGCCTTCAGAAACCCGTGAATCAGGAGTCTATTATAAGGTGATTGATTATCTGTGCACCATGTTGATTCTCGTTTTATTGATATTTTTTTGAAACTGTAGTGATACTCGAACAAGAAATAGTTGAAACAAGGCTTATTCTTTATTTACTTACTTACCGAACATTTTCTAACCTCAGAGTTATTAATCTATGTAGCCAAATTTATTTGTTTTAAGTTATATACATCTTGCTGCCCATTTTGGCAATCTGAAACTTACACTAAACAATCAAAGCATAAGATTAAAAAGATGAATTTTAAATTAATATACCAGAATTTCTATGGAAAACGGCCAAGAACTAATTCTAAAACCTCTTGTGTCAGTGTATTAGTTGGTAGTGAACCCTGAGTTCCTGGGCCAGAGAATGGCGAGTGAATCACTACCTCAACTCAGCTAGCGCTGCTGAGGTGGTGAGGTCAAACATTGTTACAGCAGAAATTATCTGCGGGACAGTAGCCACTAAACCAGTGGGAGCTGCAATGCATCCATTTTATAACTATTACTAAAAATGCTTCATCAGTGGGAACGGGGATAAAAGCGTCAGTAGTATGGTTTGATGATTGCGGTAAATTATAGGTTTAAATCTTAGTCAGGGTGCACTGAGATGTGTTGTATCATTGTGGATTTCCTATCCCCTCTCCAAGCAAACGCGAGTGCACTTACACACTACCTCTCTGGTCCATACTCCTCACATCAAGCTGGCAATAGCTATGGGTTTAAACGTAATAGTAAAAAAATAAAATATAAGTAGTTGCATTATTCATGCGTATTTATTTAAAAAAATTGTCAACAATTTTTTCAATATTTTTGTATAAATTTACACTTTTTATTGAAATTACATTTAGTACTACACTTAGAAAGTACTGTTGCGGGGTAAGAACTTCTCCCAGTAAATCCTGTCGATTTAATATCAGGATTACGTCTTGATATTTAAAAGGGATACACACACTAAAAGTGATCCTAAGTTCTCACTGGAAGAAAAGAATAAATAGCTTTGACAAATTATATGCCTCCCACCAAAGTAAATTTCTGGGTGTGCCACTGCACAATATTAAGTCCTGTAGCAGGATAAGTATTACATTCAGAGAATCCTCTGGCAGGATATGACACGTTGCTAGAGTCATTTCCCCCAGGTTTTATTCAAGAGCCCTTCATTATTATAAGTGTAATCAAGACTAAGCTTGAAATTCCTCCTTCGCCTGAAACCCCTGACGTCGTTACGAGTAGTCGACGTCGGACTCCTGTAACTCTTCCAGGCAGCTCTGGAGCTTGACTTTGAAGTTCTCCTCCAGGTTATCCTCGCAGCCAAACCCACCAAAATGGTGGATGGCGAAGTAGTCGAAGCAGTTCACAACCCCGTCACCATTACAATCCTAAAATAACAACATTTACTGTCCGTGACTCATGGCTGAGTGGTATGGAGGCCATTGACCATACCCTGATTACAGCGAAGAGGATTTGAAAAAATAATTTAGTCTTTGTTAAAACATTTTTTCTTTTATAAATATTTTGTGGGCCAGGAGGCTTTGTGAGAAGTCTTTCAAAGATATATCTTACTTCAAATACGTTGATAAGAGTGTTCTCATTTCAATTATATCCAAGCATTATTTTTTTTGTCAAATATTTCCCTGTTTCTATTTCCCGTCCATGACTATACCCATTCAACATAAGTCCACCTTGCCGAGAAGCGAAGCCTGACCTCAGTGTCATTGAAAAACCAGTGCAGATGAACCTGACGCTTAGCCCACGTGCTCAACTACGCGGTCTATAAATAAAAATTTTACTAATAAATATTAACCTTACAAAATAATCTCATACACGTTAGTTTTAAATAAACTCAATTATATACTAGAAATATAATAGGTCTTAATTTGAAAAAAAAAAAACTTATATAGAAAATATTATTATTAGACTATCATTACTTATAGGTAATTTTATTTTTCCATTATAATCACAATCTATACATAGTAAAGCACAGGTTTACAAAGTCTGCAATAAGGGGCTCTCGTGAAAAGTGGTCCATGGATTTAATCAAAGATAATACAAGATAAAAACACCCCTGAATGGGTAAACACGAATAACAAAGGTGGGGGGAGAGGTGGGACTACATGAGTATAATTTGTGACTATTTGAGTAAATATTTTTGTAACCGATAACACTTTTGAGCCCGACTTCACTAGGCTGGTAAAACCAGCGAAGGGGTTAGGGACGATGGTTCATTTCTCCTGTCAACTTATTTGAAATAATGCAGAATCTGACATTTCTGTGTCAAGATACTGAAGTAAGCTCACATTTATAACGTGATATATACATACAAAATAATATGGTTGGATGGATAGATAGGTAACATTGTTTTTTGTAGTAAAGAATAAGTGAATTTGGGAACAAGGTTCAATATTAAGGTGATAGTGTAGGGGAAGTGAGAAAAGGTCAGCGTTCTGGCAGTTTTTAGAGCACAAAATTTCTTTATTATTAAAATAAAACAAATATATTTCTTCAATAGAAATATTTTGAATAATTTTCTTTAAACAGTTCTTGAATATTTATCAAGGGTGTCATAGAATTTGATGAAAACTTTTTTTATCATCATTTAAAAAGTTGGTCCTCTAATGTCACTACCCTCATGAAAAATATTCAAACACTGTTGACATCATCATGTAAATAAAATTAAACTCTAAATGTATACTGTAGCAATATTTTATTTTATTTGGTCAAACAATATTTTGCTATAAAAACTGCAAAAACTCTTACCTTTTCACACGTCCCCTACACTATACTTCCACCTTAAACGTGTTCACATGGGAATGGCATAATATCTACGTCACCGCTCACTCCATTGTGGTCTTTCATTCCTTCTAAATGTTTCCTCTGGGAGTCAGATGAATATAAGTATATATATTCAGGTTTTAACCTAAAATTATTCACTAGAACTTTAGGTTTAATTTAAGACTAAGTTTATATAATTGTGTTGAGTATAACATATCTTATGGTATATTTTGTGGGGGAGTGCATTATTCATATTACGCCAAACAATTTCAGTACTGATGCTGTTTTCAGCAGTCTAAAGATCTATACAATATTCTCTATAAATATTACCTAGGGGATGGAAATGGTGCATCCTTTCCTTCTGTTGTGGGAGTGCAACCATATGGCCCAATTTTTTCTAATGAAAAATTAGAGTGCGTGGGCCATGTGAAGAAACGTATGGGTACACGCCTAAGAAAATATGTAAAAAGGCTGGGGCAAAGCTTTCAGACGGTAAAACGATTGGAGGCCGCAGACGCCCCACAGATGCAGATATGAGATAAAGATCTATTATGGACTGGCTATTCGCAGAAATGTTTCAAGTTTAGAGGAGATGAAGAAGGATGTATGGGTTTGTTGTACCTCACTGCTCAGGCAGCCTTGTATCTTTCCTCCGCACTCGCACCGGCCGCTCTAACCCCTCCCTACTGCCTGGACCATTCGCGGTCCATGTTTTCTGAGCCGTCCGTGACGCTCTTACCTCTGTAATCAACTCCCTTCTTCCTATTGGCTCGATTGGCGGCCAATATCACTCTCGTTTTCCCGAACCAATGGGAAGCTCCCTCTTCTCTGATTGGACAAGGCCAGGCAGCAACGGAGGGTATATAAGCCGATGAAATCTTGATTCGAGTTCAGTGGTGACCCACCCTGGGAAACCGCCGTTTCACAAGAGTATAATAAATCGTCACTATTTTTGAACAGAGCATTTCTTCGTCGTCTTCACCTATCCTTCCCCGACTCTCCTTACCTCCCACCGCGACTTCGTATCGCCGGGACTGTTCCTACTCCTTACCACCCACCGCGACTTCGTGTCGCCGGGACTGTTCCTACTCCTTACCTCCCACCGCGACCTCGTGTCGCCGGGACTGTTCCTGCTCCTTACCTCCCACCGCGACCTCGTGTCGCCGGGACT
>CABEEJ010000329.1:293546-314670 GCA_901482245.1 Timema douglasi
AAAGATAATACAAAATTAAATTGCGTTTTATTTAATCTACAGTATTTTCTAAATGTTTTTTCATCACCCATCAAGTGATTTTTAATCAACACACTGTAATTACCTTCCTCACATCTTGCTTTAAATATCGGGTCTATTGGACCTCTTGTGTTTAAATATATATAAAAAAGTGTTAAGTCATCATCTTCCTCTTCTTCTTGAAGAATTTTTACCAAAGCCTCCTTTAAATTTGCCATTTTACCTCAATCAGTAAAACCCGACCGATTTTGAGACCACTTCACGACACAATGCTTAGCAAAAATGTCGCTTGCTGCGAACGGATGGCAGAATGTCTCTGTCGCATGTTGGTGTGGTGAACATTTTTTCTGTCTCTGTCGCCCGTCGCTGTCGCGGTGTTCGGACAAGTACCTTTAGGACATCGACAAGCCGTTAGTCATATGTCGACAGGTCATTGTCAAGTCGTCTATCACATGATGTCAAGTAGATATCAAGTCGTTGTTAAATTTTTGGTCGCATGACGTCAGGTCAGAGACACATGTCAGGGTTTAGTGGTAGGGAGGGTGATGAAGGTGATCATTGCTGCGGTCAACAAGAAAGTGAAGGGCTGGAAGCCGCGGGTTGAGAGGTTACAACCATTGTCGGCAATCTCTTTGTGTTGTGGTATTACTATCTAGCAATAGTGACAATATTGTTGAGGGGATTCTTGCCTTAATTTATTATTACAAAATAAGTTACTATTATCACTTTGACTATACTTATGTAGGCAGGGCTGGCGCAAGGGTTTCATTCAGCTTAGGCGAGCCTTAAAATTTCCACCCCAGTTATTTTATGTAAAATAAATAGCTCATACCTTCCTACGTGATGCAAAATAATGATAAAAGCGTGCCAAAATACTGTACAAAAAATACAAATATATAAAAAAAAAAAAATTGGAATAAGTGGTAAACCCCTTTCCACCCCTTCCTCTTAAAAAAATGTTATCTCTTCTTCCCTTCACTTTTTCTTAATAAGTTCGAAATATTACATTTAAATATCGAAGTTGTTCATCTATAAAGTGGCCTTGAAGGTCATTGAACCTTAAACGTGATTATGTGGTTTATCAATTTCTTTATCAAATAAAATATCATTTTGATGTTATTTATTTAACAATTATTATTTTATTTTATTTGAATGTATATTTCTAAACAATTAAAAATATACATTTTAATTGTAGATGCACCCCTAGGACCTTTGTGCCATAAGCGACTACCTAGGTTCACCTAGTGTTCGTCCTGTATGCAAGCCTAAACTTCAATTCAATACAGTCCGTATTAGGAGTGGCCAAGAAACGAACTAAAGTTTTTGTAAATATATTATCGCCGTTGTAACAACGATCCCTGACTACAGCACTGTCTAGTATATCAAGTGTGTATTAGGTATATAAAAAGCTAATATAAACATTAAAATATGTTATTTACCTTAGATTATTTATTCTATTAATTTGGAGATTAGTCTCACAAAGTTTGTACCTGACGCAAAAGCTTAGATTTATTGCAATACATCTATTTTTTATATTGTAAGAATGTACATTCTAGGGAGACATCTCTTTCCATGGTAGTTATGTTTAACATAAATTAGGTAAACTTCCACTGTCGACTACTTATAATTGACCGTGTAAGTCAGGCTAATCCAAAGTAATTTGTACAAGTCATGGCATGAATCGTGCTCGGGTGAAAAGTCCTCAAGGTCAAATTTATTGCATGTCCAAATTACAAGGTTTGTGGGGAACTTCATTAATAATTGAATCTTTTTGTGATTTTAGTGCTAAAATAAACCTCAGTAAATTTTTTTAAGACCTTCACCACTTTAATATTGCATCGGAAACCATGTTATAATAATGTTTAACGTAATTTTTGGGTGTGCAAACCTTCTAAATGAAAGTTTAAATCCCAGTTCAAATATCCTTGACTTTGACATTTACGTTTAACTACGTATCTTCAAAACATTTCGAAGAAATAATAAAACTTCAATGTGTGGTGAAATTTTTTGAAATATCTTACTAAATATATATTATAAACTTTTACATATAATCATTTTTAGAATAGCTTCCAAACAGTATTTTAATTCCAATCATGGAGTTAAACACATAAAAAAGACTTAATAAAGATATAAACAAATATTTCAACGTAAAATAATTAGCTTTTCTGATTGACACCAAGACAATCAACTTTGTTTGCGACCTGAAATATAGGATTAATTGTTCGATCCGATCCACGTTAGTCGGAAGATCTCGAACTCACCTCTGGTACAATCGACCAAACACGCGAAGGCAATAACAACACAAACTGCCAACTTGACGGCTTTCATCTCAAAAACCCAATAATTATAGAAATATCACGATAATCACAAACACCATAATTAATATGGCTACTTCCCGCTGCTGTGTTTCTTAATTCCCACAATTTAGCTAATGGCTCAGCCGAGAAAGAAGAGACTTCACCTAATAAGAGGACAGCTCGCGGCTAAGTAACTGACTCCGTCTCACTCCGGATGAAATCTCGACTGCAGATGTTGTAAAGATTATTTTTATCACTCTCTTCTTTTTTTTTTTCTTTTTTCAATATTCGAGGAATAAGCCTTGAGGCTAATGAGCACTTACCTTGGCCAGTTCTGGCTTAGTGATGTCATCACATGACATCACCATGGGCGAACCAATATAAGAAACGAAATTAAAATCAATATAATGAATATATACTTTATTTTATAATTAGTAAATGAGAAAGAAAGATATATTTGGTTTAGTGATGAATTATAAATGTTAATTATTTTAATTAATTACTAAACCTAATATATCTTTCTTTATAATGTTTTAATCATTTAATCATTTAATGTAAAGTTAGAATATGTTATTTTTCATTTGTATTGTATTCTTGTTCTAATTTTAATGTTTTTCCTGTATTTTAACCCTATTGTTCTTTTTCTACTCAAGTTCACATTCTTTAATAGGATTTATAAAGTTATAAAGTTTTCATTATTTATAGTCTTACTAGTATTCTGTTGTTTAATTTATCTTCTCTTCTATTTGATGTAACAAATATTATATTCAGACTTGTCATTTCTGTATTTCATTTAATTTTCTAAAGGTTCTTTTCTTATAAACTCAATATGTTTTTTTGCTATTAAATTTCATGTGGTCTTAACTTTTAACTTATATTTCATAACACTTATTATCTTTTCATTTTTAAGTATATTCTTTTGTTATTGTTTATTGGGCGTTCCTTTGAATAATTACTATTATATTTCTCCTTACTAAATCACTATGAATATAACTAATATCAACACTAGTTAGTGGAACATTTAGTTTAGTTAAATAACTCTCGAAATAGGGATATTAGTTTGAATAATCTGCCACAACTCGGCAACAGTAAGAAAGGGGAATTAAGTTTAAGGAAATATAAAAAAAGACAATATAGCCAGGCTAATAGCAGACAAATACCTGAGAGTTGTAATCATAAATAATGGTGAAACAATTGAAAATAAAAACATAGCATCAAATATTATAGTTTTATAGTTACTAAGAATAATATTATTTAAGCTAGCTAGCTTGTATTAACCCTCATGGAAAGTTACGATAAACCAAAGAATAATATCCAATAAGAGGAGCTTCTATTTTACAAACAAAATTGGTCGCGTTGTCAGAATAAATATGAAGAAATTTTCCTCGCCATGCCATGAATCTTCGCAAGACTGCTAAGAATGATTCTGTAGTTAATTCACTCGATAACTCAAAGTGAATAGCCTTGGTAGCGAAGCATATGAAAAGATCTATGTAACTCTTTATTTTCTTCGCTCTTCTTCTGCTCTGTAGTATTTGTATTGGACCACCATAGTCAATTCCTGTATGCATAAATGGACGAGAATATTCTACTCTGCTCTTGGTAAATTCTCCCAGAATTTGTTGTACACCTCTGAGATTGGCCTTGAAACACTTAATACAACTGTGCACAATCTTCCTGCATAAGTTTCTACCATTGAGTGGCCAATACACTTGTCTTAGCGCACTAAGCATTGCTTGTGGCCCAGCATGATGTTGTTTCAAGTGTTCTATGCTGGCTATTAATTCTATCATTTTGTGTCCCTGAGGTAGCACAATTGGATGCTTCTGATCTGGTGTGAGGTTGGATTTTTGTAAACATCCGCCCACCCTGATGATTCCATTTTTGTCTAGAAAAGGGTTCAGAGAATAAAGTTTGCTCCCTTGATTAACTTTATGGTGTGATCTTAGATCCGAAAGTTCTTTCTAGAACCTTTGTTGTTGCACCGTTTTAATTATGGTTGTTAGTTATAACTTGGTTTAATTCCCTGTAAGTGATCTTGTTTGACGTGATTCGTTAGTATGTCTGGTGTTGTAAATGAATCTTAAATAGTATGAAATAATGTGTACAAGTGTGTTAAGCGATGAGAATTTATAAATTAACGCACAGTATGAAATTATGCTGACAAGCTTCCTCCTCTCTAGTACCTTTTCATTTGGAACGTCCAGAGATCAAATAGGTTCCATACATACGCTATAATCCTGGATTAGCCAATCTGGACTATGCCACCATACACTCGAATGAACCAACTGATCAGCTGACACACCTCTACACAAGAGATAAGCAGGGTTTTCATGCATTCTGACATGTTGCCAATTTTCAATTTCAGTGATTTCTTGAATTTTGCAACTCTGTTTGCCACGAATGTACTCCAATTTGATGACGGTGATGCCAACCATGTTAACACAATAGTTGAATCTATCCAGTAGAAACATTTTGTGATGTTTTTGTTAAGGGCTACCAGGATACGAAGTGTAAGATTCGCTAATAATAATGCTTCACATAATTCTAGTCGTGGCAACGATGTTTTTTTGAGTGGAGCTACACGGGACTTAGAACAAATAAGGTTGACTGTACCGCAACCTCTTGAGTCTGTGCTTCTTAAATACAAACATGCGACATAAGCAGACTCCGATGCATCTGAAAAACCGTGTATCTCCAATTGAACGGTTGTGTCAGCTGCTTGAATTCTTCTGCTGATTATGTACTGAGTATTGAAAAGTGTCACGCCTGTGATCCCACAGCAGACCCAAGGTCTTGATGGTGCTATCTTGGTCAACTGGAAGAGTAGGGTTGCTCTTTTTATCTTCTGGAGGAATGTTGGCCAACAGCTCTTCCTCATTAGCACACCGTTTCCTTAAATGAAATCCGCCACGTTGTAAAAGTGCTATCAGTTGGTTTTGAAGGGTCACAGCCTCTTCAATGGTCCACTCTTGTCATGAGTTCAACCACGTAAAAGTCCTTCGTTACCACCTCTGACGCCATGGGATAGTGGTATTATTCGTATATTGCCAATTGTTGCAAAGTTAGTGTTGCTAAATATGGCGAACAAGCTGTTTCATATGTTACCGTCAGCAAGCGATACACTTGATGAGGCATGCTAGGATTCTATCTCCAAATAATCTTCTGTAAATTCAATTGTGACGAATCCGTTTTGATTTGGCGGTGCATTTTTTCAATATCTGCCGTTAGCACAAATGTGTCCGTTCTGAAGCGTATGATAATGGAAAATAGATCATCTTGTACAGTTGGACCAACCATCAAAATATCACTCAACGATTATCCAGAACTAGTTTTTGCTGATGCATCGAATACGACGCGAAGCTTGGTCGTTGTGCTTGAGGTTTTAAAAACTGGGTGGTGAGGAATATAATATTCCAAACATGATGGTGAACAAATGCCTTACTCTTGAAATGTTTTCATGTGCCCAAGAAGTTCATATTCACGCATGAATGTACAATATTGCTCATGTATTTTAGGTTGCCTAGCCAGCCTTTTCTCTAGTTGATCAAATTTTTTTGTAGCTAGCTCACTTTAATCTCCCAAGTCCTTTGATATGTTTTCTGAAAAGTTTCTTTCGCATTTCAAGTCATCACCAGAGTAGTCGTGTGTAGCATTACATTATTCAATCTCCCAAAACTTCTGAAGTTGGAAATCAATATTGTGTGTAGAAAGAAAATGACAAAATGTTGTTGGTAATGAACATTCGCAAAATTCCTTCCCTGCTCCAATCCAACCTAGATTTGTTTTCTCTAAGATGGGTGATTCGTTGGAAGGTTTAACTTGATCTACGCACATCAAATCCCAAAAGATCTCAGATACAAGCAAAATATCGATTTTACATGGCTCATAGGATTTTGGATCAGCTAAAGTAATTGTTGATGAAATTGTCCAAGAAGAAAGATCAACACATGTGGTTGGAAGTTGTTCCGTAATATTAGGTAAAACAATGAAATCTAAATTCCATTTGTAGGCAATGAATCTGAATTTGATGGATGTGTTGACCTTATATGTAGCTTCATTTGTAGATGCATTTATACCAGTAACATGTGTAAAAACCTTGATTCATTTAAGACAATCACTGACACAATGTCTCAGTTATGAAGTTTGACTGAGATCTGGAGTCCAACAATGCTCTGCAAGTAATTGAAGTCCCTTTAGCACCTACAATGTCAATCAACGCTTTAGAGAGAAGAATCTGACTTGATTTTTTTTGACACTGCCTGAAGAATGAGCTACATTCACTGAGTATAGTGACTGCAAGTTGAGGTCAATGCATTGATTGGTTTCATTGTTGAGAGATATTGATTTTCTATCCATTGTTGCATTTTCTGGAAAGTGCAATAAAGTATTTTGTGATTTTTCATACATTTTTCAAGAACCTGACTTGCATTGACCTAATATATGACCTGGCTTGAGGCATTTCAGACATAATTTAAGTCTTTTAACCTGTTTGAACCTATCTTCAATAGACATTTTCAAGAACTGTTCACAATGAAACAATGGACGTTGAGCATTGCATAAATTGCATGCAGCATACTGTGACACTAAACATGGGCTTCCAAATTGTTTGGAGCTTGAACTCACTTTCACAAACGGATTATATGTATTCATTGTATTTTGTGGTTTGCTAGTTTGAAGACGATTAGTTGAAATAGCTTCAAGTACCTTACACCTACACTGTAAAATGAGTGTAAGGTCAGACACTACTGGTAGCTGATCTTATGATGCCACGCATTGCCATTCCTGATACGTAGTCGTGTCTAGTTTGGAACCAAGTAAGTGAATCACTAATGTGTCCCAACTATCAGTGGGTTGATTTAATGCCTTGAGAGCTCTGATGTGTCTTAGAGTACTATCTAATAACTGTCTCAAAGAAGTAGGCGATTCTCTCTTCACCTTTGGTAAGTCAAAGAGAACCTTTACGTGTTTCTAAACCATTATTTTCTTGTTTTGGAACCGTTCTTGTACTAAATTCCATGCTGCTGTGTAGTTGGCTGACGCAAGTTCAAGAGAATGGATGACGTACGCTGCGTCGCCCTTCAAAGATGACCGAAGATAGTGAAATTTCTGTGTATCAGTTAGTGACTCATTGTTGTGTATAAGTAGATTAAACACTTCAAAAAATGGTAACCAATCTTCGTAACTTCCACTAAAAAAAAGCAAATTTATAGTTGGAAGTTTGACCGATATATTTGTTTGTAAATTTTTTGTGGTAGTCGAAATAGTGTCATGGGAGTGTGTTTGACTAAATTCTTAAACTGATGCCATTAAATCAAAATACGTTTTATCAAAATGTTCACGTTCTTTTAAATGTAAGTCACTGTCATCGATCTATTCTATTTGTGATTGCAAAGAATCTAATTCTGACCAACACTGATATAATTTTGATAGTCACAGTTTTAATTGAATTAATGAACTTGGTTGAATATCAAATGTTTGAAAATACGCTTTAAATCTTGTGACTCTAGCTTTGACCTGTCCCCTTCTTGCTACAAGGCTCTTTATATCTGTGCTTGTGGCCATGTTGAAATAACAAAGCGTTTAAACACAAGCAAACTACAATAATAGAAACGTGCTATAATGAAAGGAAAAGAGGAAGGTTAGTTACAATAGATACAGGAAGGTATTAAATTGGACTTGACTCACTTAATTGAAGAGACTTGTTTCTTGACAAGATACATATCTGAAGATCTATGCACTGAATAAAAACTGCGATAATTAATTAATTATGATTTGTTATTTGAACTGCGGAGAAACAAAAACTTACTCGCTATATGAGCCCGGAGGACCAAAATGTTTAATTGTAATATTTTTGCCCATTACAACCAATAAGTGTTCTCATAATGTACAAATAAAAGATTTACAACCACTCCAATACAGTTATAACTTATATATTCAACAAAAAACAACACAACAACAATGATATACCAAAAAAACACAATTTAAATCCTGCTGCCAACCATAGATCATGAAAAATTTGTAAACATTCCCTTCACTGCATAAAATGTACCTAGTAGTATGACCAAACACATGGTATGTTAAATTTTTCATGCTTCTGCACTGAGGAATTAAAACTTGAGTACATTATGCCTGGTAAAATTCAGACAGATGCATTAGAAGATAGGCTTAGATTGTAACTTGCTAGTTGCCCATTAGCACGTACACTCAAAATACCTTATATATATAATTATCACTATAAAAGCAAGAACAAATAAATCCTAATAATTTGTGGGAGATGTAAACTCACGATGAAATCGTATTGCTGGAAAGGCCCAAAATTGAGGAGAGTGCCCCAGCTGACTGTTCTTGGAGGTCAACACAAGGATATCTTACACGCTGGCCCGACTTACATGTAATGACGAGTGGCTTCCTTGTGTTGTGCTCAGCAGCCTTCTCCTAGCACTAGTTGTCTCTCTGTTCAATTCTGGAAAATCATCCCCCCCCTCCCATTTTTTTCCTGGTGGGCGTCCCTTTCCTAATACGTCAGTCCATATTGTATAAAACAGCCATCCCTCGCTTTACATTTTGCATTCTATTGTAACGATTCATCGGATGAACTACCTAGAAGTGAACCAATGACCAGTGAACTAAGCAAGCGGGGATCACGATGTTTGAGTCGTTGGTCTCTCCTCCTCGCCACAGGTGAAGTAAATTCTGTTACTATGAGTACTACTTAATCTAGTAATCTTAGATAGGGTCTTCGTGATTATTTTTTATGTCCATAAGACTTAGTTTAGTATGTCAGAGTTTTTGACTTGTTTTTCTATGTCCATAAGACATAGTCCTGGACATAGACCTGGGCAATAACCAGACACCCTATTCTGTATGGCCATGTTAGGGCTAGTTTAAATCTTTCCATCCAATATTGGTAGAAATCGGGTTATCAGGAGCTTTGTCCCATGACCTAATTGGGTCTCAAAACATTCTATCGGTGTACCTTGCAACGGTGTTCAGTCTCCAGAGTAGTGGCCCACGTGGTATTGTTTATTTTGTCCAGCCCCCTTCAGTCACCAGTCACCGCTTGAATTAGTTAATATCTAACTGTTGGCTGGTGTTATAGTCTTGTGTTCAGACTTGGGTTGATATTTAAATACACCCGTACTTTTGAAATACCTGGCAGTACTAATGAGGAATATAACGGCCATAGTATCTTTACAGCCTAGATTCCTCTTAGCTAGCCATTAACTATTAGTAAACTTATAATTCCTCTTCTAGGAACTTAACCTTTGTAACTCTAACTCATTATGGAGTTAACTCATGCTAGCTATCTCATTCAACTACCAACCTTGTAACTCTTTAAACTAGGACTTTCTAGAATTATATATTATTAACTATTATTCTTTTAGATGATCATTAGGTTAAAGTATAGTAGCCGCAAGACAGAAGTGGTGTTATGTATTGTTGCTTAAAATTAAGTTTTTAATAATTACTAACTTAATTTTAAGCAACAATACATAACACCACTTTGCTTCCAATTTAAATCGTCGTTGTGTTGAGGCTGACGCACTTTAGTAATAGAATGTGTGTTTGTTCTACTTTAACGAGTTACACCATTTTCTAATAAAGACACAACCATACTTGTCACGGGTGCAGGTCAAACCAAGGTTCTTCACACCTAACGTTCCCGATTGTCACAACAGTGTTTAAAGTAATAGATAAAGTTCCCGTTAATAAACAATGGAATGTTTTGTATATGATCTCGTCAAACCATTTGTAATTTTTTCGTCTTGTTTAAATTTAAATAATCTGATTTGTTAAACTTGTATATCTCTCTTATGTTTGTTCGGTCCCTTCCTTGTTTATATATATAATTGTCCGAAATCAAAAGGCATGCCCTAATGCTCCCTGAAGGGGAGCACGAGAGCAAGTTCCAACACGTACCGACCAATTGGTCACACCGATGTGGTTCGCAAAAAATTACGAACGTGTTGTCGCGTTTCGCGAAGTTCTGAAACAAAGAAACAGATATTACATTTTATTAGTAACATAAGGGGGTAAGAAATTTGAGAAACCGACTAAGGGTTTTTAGAGTTACGTGCGGAGACACTACTCTATGAGGGGCTGGTGAGAGCCTCCCAACCCACTGTTGTCACATCTCGCTTATCCGAGAAGGGCTTTGGGACGTCGATGGGACCCACCAGGGTCGATGACGTAGTTCCCAAGCCCCTGGATAAGAGGATTGGTGGCACCGGGAAGTCTAGCGTAGAAAGACTGCGCCAGTCCCCGGAAGTGGTCCTTGATGGTAGGCATATCCAGGTCGCGGTGTAGAGTCTCATTCCGGACATACCAAGGTGCGCCCACAATGATCCTCAGACACACGCTCTGGAATGCCTGCATCCTCCTCATATACGAGTCCGCCAGGTGGCCCCAAGCGGGACACGCATAGTCGAGGATCGGTCTGAGCAGCTGCTTGTACAGCGTCAGACCGTTCCTTGTTGACAGGGCGCTACGCCTGTTAAGCAGTGGGCCTAGGATTCCCAGCTTTTATTAATGTATTCGTCACTTCTTCTATCAGATAGGATAAGCGGCGATTCAGGATTATATAGAGAGTTGGCAGGATCTCAGTATCATATTTCAATGATGCAATTACTTGAAGGTGGAAAAAAGCTACAAATACAGTCGAGCATAAAACTAGAACTTTTAATAAAATCTGAACTTTTTACATTAATTCAATAAAATATGATGACAAATAGAATATGTAGAACTGATATAAAATGGGAGCCAAAGTGATTTGCATATTAATGACGAAGAGAGTGACATTCCAAGTGTTAAAGAATACCTGGTGGTTTTAACATACTTTGGTGGATATTGTTTCTACTCTATTTTGGAATATGTATATATATTATATATAGTATATATATTGTATATATATAGTATATATATTGTAAGGAAAATCTAACCATTGATTCAACAATAACTAACTTAAATCAATCATACAAATTTAAAAAAAAACTTGATTGAGGGGACTTTCAGTGTCCAAATCCTGGAGTTGTCAATACTTTAATGTGCAATTACATTGTAATCAATAGTCTATACTCTGATAAAGAAAATATTTGTGTGCTAAAAAATCAGAAAACCTATGTAGCTTATAATATGACGTACACAATTATTGCATCAAGAGAAATGCTCCTAGAACACGAGGTATGTAAGAATAGTCACACTAGTGAATATTTATGTAAATTAATTTAATGGATTTCTACAAAAATGTGTGCTATAGAAAAACTGTTAAACTTCAATGTAACAAAAAAAAATCAACAAAAACATTGCTCGCGCAGTAAATCATAGCTTTAACGAGTTTTTTTTATCTACAGTGTATTATTTATTTATTTATCTAAAAGAATTCTCCTTTTTTGTGCTAGCTATATTATTTTTCACAAATGATAACTTATATTTGAGATAAAATTTTAATTTCCATGTTATTATAAAATTATGCATTTGTGTAGATGTATTTATATGTTACTATAAAATGATACATTTGTTTTGTATTTACATGTTATTATCAAATGATACATTTGTGTATTTGTATCTACATGTTGCTATAAAAGATAGATTAGTCTAGTGGGATCTACTAGCCACATATACATATTTCTTTGAAATATAAATATGTACATTTATGCACAAAAAAAGTTGAAGTTAAATAAATAATCTATACAATCATCTACCATGCAGAGTGGTAGCTAGCCTGAACGAGAACTAAGATGAGTTGTACCTAAAAGATTTTTAAGAAGTAAGCCTAACTATAATACATTTTGTACTGCTAGAAATGTGCAAGCGAATGCTTTCTTACGACCCTGTGTTGGTACAATCCTACATTTAGAAAATAGTAATTCTAACTACTCTAGTAAAAAAATTAAGCTAATCTTAGTGGTAGAGTGTAAATACCTCATAGAAAATTACATAAAAAAGGTGGTTTTAGGTTAAACGCAACATTCATTCACACACAAATGAAAATCTCAGATTAAAACTTTTTTTTATTAATTCCTCAAAGGAAAGTTTACATTTATTATTTTCATTGGTTACACATCCAAATGACATATTTAAGAGAGAACATGACAGTAAACCCAAGGCAGTGTTCACACATTAACAAAATTAGTCCTTTTCGCTATTTCAATTTGTTTATATGCATTTTGTAAAATATACTAAAACTTAAATCACAAATTAAACAGCCAAAAGATCCTTTCCACACACTACTAAGGAATAATCCAAATATCACGATTGGATTATTTTTAGTTTGGCACCTTATTTTTTTATTTCATTTTGTTGCGACAGTTTTGGAAACTCAATTTTTTTCTCACTATTAACCTTATTGATATTTTACGATGTCTTCTCAAAGAGAATTGAACCCATTCTAACAAAAGTATTTAAAAACGATATCTGTTGGTGTAGTTTAAAAAGAAAAAGTTGTACAAATGAAAAAGTTTACAATTTAGTAATTAAGTTATTTAGACCCATTTCTGATAAGGCTTTACTTTCAAGTTTATAGTTTCAAATTTGGTTTGATATAACGTCTACAAAAATATATAAAAATAGATCTTGGTAAATCCAACGATCATGATCATCCCATTATACCCGACCATGTTTATCTTCCTAGCATATATTCTTATAATACGATGATAAAATAATTTATTTGCTTACACAAGAATAGCTTGAAGTGTATTTGAATGCCCCACCCATCAGCGTCGTACTATTTATCATTCGTAAGATGTTATGCCAAATTTTCCCCACTCAATATTTACATCATTGGCTCGTAATAAATATATATCTAAATCAAAAACAAAGACTTGTTGTTTTGGTTTAGTCGAGTGTCATTTTAAAAACACACTAAAATAGTAGACTATGCCTAGACTATGAATTGTGTTCGTGATGAAACGTATTAATGACTAGCAGATCAAGCTCAACTTCTTATTTGGAAATATTTATAATAAATTAAGTTTCAGAGAACAGGATTCAGTAGGATGCTATTTGCCACACACTTAAATTAACAGATTATTTTAAATTAGTTTTTTAATACATAGTAACAATTGAAAATATATAGAATCTAGATGATGAATTTGACTATGCTACTTATCAAATGTTTGAATAGATTACCTCATAATATTTTGTTTTGTAATCAAAATCTCTACTGCATTGTTAGTAACCATTCGTAAAACATTAAGTCATGACTTTTATCAAAATTATATTTTATAATCAGTTGTAGCTCAAAGATTAAGTAAATTACAATGTAGACTTCACTCACTCCTTTAAATGGATATTATTTGATAAATAACGTATTAATATATTGTGTTGACTATTGATATACACACATAATGTTTCTCACTATGTAGATATCTATATTCAACATGAAGTCCTTTATTCATTATTACACTTCTAACCCCCCTCAATATTTCGTTGAGCGGGTTGAAGACTTTAACAAGATTTTATATAAATAAACTTGATTTTAAGTACTATACTTGGATTAGAACCAACTCGTTGTGTGGCACAAATATCTTGTGTACTTAAAACACTGTTGTAACTGAATTATATAAATTATTAAAAAAACATATTTAAACATAAATAAAGGTGTTTAGTAGTTATCGTATTGGGGTGTATCACGCCTTGATGTGTTTATGCCGTTGTAGGTAAAATAACACGCTAGGAGATGGACAAAAGGCAATATGGTTAGCTTAAATTAGAACGATCAATTCCATATCTCATCGCTAGAAAGCCCTTGTATGCTCTGCTGGTGTTCCTGAGGGCGGAGGGATCACATTATATTATCTTCATTCTTATCTTCAAGGTATCCAGTTGTTTGGGAGGGGATATTAATAGAAAAGGTGAAGTTTAGTGAATTAAGAACCATCAGTTTTATTCTCTAGTTTGGCGACTTGTTGGTAAACCGAGGTGGTGGAAAAGGGCGGAAGGGAAAGGGGGGAGGTTTTGTGTCAGTCCCCTGCAATGAACGGATAGTAGGGCCTAGCCCTGGGAAAGTAGGGCCACCTGTGCCTGGCACTGCTGGAACTTGTTCTGGTAGTTGAAGTCCAAGGCTCCGTTACACCCGTACCCTCCAAGACGGTGTATGGCGGCGTAGTCGAAACAGTCCACTCGGCCGTCGCCATTACAGTCCTGAGACACACGACAAAATACTTTATTATTGTTGTCAGAGCATTGGTGGGACAGCGTGATTGAGGGGCATAAGGTAGAGTTGCGTATTAGGGGCTATACATAACCAGCTGGATAAACGGAGAGTGAATATAACATTTTTACAATGAATACTAACTAACGAAAATATTTCAAAATTAAGTTATTTAGGTATTACCCTAGTTTTCCATCACAACACATAGAGTTGAATTAAATCTGTGAAAAAAATGTGTTCTAGATTTATTCATGTAAACCGTAAAATATTGTTGCTAATTACTAGCACCTGGGATGGAACCAGGGTCCCTAACAGCTGGGTTGGAACCAGACTTCCTATCACCTAGGATAGAACCAGAGTTCTTAACACCTAGGATGGAACCAGAGTTCCTATCACCTAGGATAGAACCAGAGTTCTTATCACCTAGGATGGAACCAGAGTTCCTATCACCTAGGATGGAGCCAGAGTTCTTATCACCTAGGATGGAGCCAGAGATCCTATCACCTAGAATGGAGCAAGTGTTTCTATCACCTAGTATGGAGCCAGAGATCCTATCACCTAGAATGGAGCCAGAGTTTCTATCACCTAGGATGGAGCCAGCGTTCCTATCACCTGGGATGGAATCAGAGTTCCTATCAGCTGAGATAGAACCAGACTTCCTATCACCTAGGATAGAACCAGAGTTCTTAACACCTAGGATGGGACCAGAGTTCCTATCACCTAGGATAGAACCAGAGTTCTTATCACCTAGGATGGAACCAGAGCTCTTATCACCTAGGATGGAACTAGAGATCCTATCACCTAGAATGGAGCAAGAGTTTCTATCACCTAGTATGGAATCAGAGTTCCTATCAGCTGAGATGGAACCAGAGTTCCTATCACCTAAGATAGAACCAGAGTTCTTAACACCTAGAACACCTAGGATGGAACCAGAGTTCTTATCACCTAGGATGGAACTAGAGATCCTATCACCTAGGATGGAGCAAGAGTTTCTATCACCTAGTATGGAATCAGAGTTCCTATCAGCTGAGATGGAACCAGAGTTCCTATCACCTAGGATAGAACCAGAGTTCTTAACACCTAGGATGTAACCAGAGTTCTTATCACCTAGGATAGAACCAGAGTTATATCACCTAGAAGGAACTAGAGATCCTATCACCTAGAATGGAGCCAGAGTTTCTACCACCTAGGATGGAATCAGAGTTCCTATCAGCTGAGATGGAACCAGAGTCACTAATACCTGAGATGGAACCAGAGTCGATTTCATACTTCTGCTCAATTCTGTCTACTAAATATTAAGCACAAATAATATATCCCTACCAAGTAATATATTCTGTGCACACATATTCTGCTCTGTGATGATAACGTCACTGAAGCTCTTGTCAACTTGTCCTAAGTTCGTGCTTCCCGTGATAAGGGATCCGCCCCCTGGTAGATGATATTGGACTCCTTCCCATACAATATTTGATTGTACCAACATGTTGTTAGATAGCACAGTTAAGGCATTATCTCGATGTATGTATATTTACAATGGCTGTAGCCCACCAGACAAATAGTTAAATAGGTTCTAGGGAGCCATGTTATATCCTAGGTACTTGAAGCCTAGGTTCCAGCCCTGACGTAAGGGACCTTAGTACCAACTTATTTATTGGTGATCCTGGTTGTATACTAGGTTGGAACTCAGGCTACAGACGTTAAGGACCCTTGTTTAATCTTAGCTATTGGGGGACTGTTTCTGTCATAGGTACTGTAGACCCTTGGTTTATCTGAGTTGCTAATTAGTTCACAGATTTCAATTTTCGCGTTAAACATTCCATTAAACACCTAAATGAAGAAGTGCATGTTATTGTTGGCTTTGAGTGCAGATATATTCTGATATGGACAAATAAGTAGTTCACCGAAGAAACCCTTACCTTGCTGAACTTTGTCATGTATCCTTGTACAGCCCTTGCGGCGCAGAAAGGGTCAGTGACGCACCTCACGTAAGCTGGAACACAAATAGAATTAGGAACCTCTGTGACACTAGTTAATTATTTTCCTTCACAAAAACAAATAAACAAAATACTAAACAAACCAGTTCTAGGTTTTTCAAGCATTGCGTTGGTTCTGTTTTATTGTATTGGCAAGATATGTTGTTTGTGTACTTATAAATGTTATCCTATTCCGGTTAGTTAGACAAGTATTTGCAACAAGTTAACTATAAACGTTTTGTTTATAATGCTGTAGATTTATTACATGCCTATATACATCTTGGAGGAGTATACAAACCAGTCCAGATCTGAGAGAATATTACTCGTATTTAAGTAGATCGCATCGGTAGGTACGAGGACCAAACTTAAAGCTCGTATATACTGGTTTGCCCGTGGCAGTGAAATCAAGGCTCAAGGTGTACTTAGGGAATTGTATCCTGATTGTTTTCCTACTTTTCCTCCATGCAAACGTGGGTACGTTTCTTATATATTATACAGTTCTCATTCCTACTGCATTAGCGTGATTAAATGTGGATAGCCTGGTTAGGACGTCGTGAGACATTTACTTAGAAATTCCATCAAATATTAATAATGAAGGACATGATTTCAATTTGTTTGTTTTACTTCAACTTGATTCTACAAAATTAATTATTATACTAGTTAAATACCTGAAGTTATATTATATTTTTAATCTGATATCTCAATAAAAAAATTACAAAACTAAACAATTTATTTGTTTATAAAGATTCAAGTAAAATTTGAAAATATCTTTCTAAGAAAGGAAATCAAAAACATATTGTAATTTAGAGCGACAATAAATAAGGTAAATTGTAAAAATAGAATATGTTAAAATTGTTACTTACCTCTTATATGTCATTAGGAACTTGATAGTTTATTTCCGCACTTACAAAAGTACGCCACCTATCCCTATCTTGAACTAGTTATATCCAGTCCACCCCATTACACCCTATGTCTTTCAGGTCCATTCTAATGTTATTCTCTCGTCTACATCTAGGTCTTCTCAATGGTTTATTCTCATTGGGGTTGCCAGGTAATAATACCAAGACCAAGTTTCTACATTCTACCATTCACGCTGTATATACGGCCCACCGTAATCTGGGAGGACTTGATTATCTTAAAAATTTATTGGGATAAGTACAGGGTATGCAACTCAGCATTATGTAACCTCCTCCACTAACCAGTATTTATATCCCTTTTTGGTTCAAATATATTTTTATGATCTTGTTTTCGAACCCCCTAAATTTGTTTTCACCATGTAAGGTAAGAGACCACGTTTCACACTCATAGAGAATAACCGGCAAAATTAATATTGTGTATATTCTTAGTTTTACATTCCTGGACAGCAGGTGAGATGTTAATAATTTCTCACCAAGTAATACCATGCCATTCTCGACTGTGTTCCTTTCTTAATTTCCACTCTAATGTCGTTTTTACTAGTCAAAATTGTTCTTAGATATTTAAACTTATTAACCTTTTCAAAGGATATGTTGTTCAAAGTAATCTCTAAATTTTCGTCCTATATTTGTGCTCTCTGTGTGATCGTACACTTAAAATTGCTACAAGCCATAACATTAAAGTTACCTTATTTATTTTTATTCAACTTTAAATATTTTGGATCCAATTAACTAACAAGCTAGTTTCAAATTTATAATGACTCTTTATAGACCTACACAAATAAAATAATTTTGTAATTAATGTGTCACATTAAAAATATTACTACTTCACCCATTTAACCAGTTTAATACTTAATTTGGAAAATAAGTTTAAAGGTTAGCAAATTAATTTAAATCATTTACTTCGTTATTAATAGTAAGTTATATACGTTCCTTACTAAATATTCTTAGAATGTTTTACAAAATTGAAATCAAACATGTTCGAAGGTGGAAGATTCCTTTACAATATTAGCATATTTTCAGCACATGGTTAAATCATTATCAGCGTATTCTTTTTCCTCTTCGTCTTAGTACTCGTTCGTATTGTGCGGTGCTAGATTAGTTGCACTGGTTCACCGAGGATGAGGAAGGTTTAAATTAAGAAAAACTGTAACTCTATTTAAATTGAAGAGAGAGTGTAACATTATTTGGGGGAAACCATCCTACGTACACCCTACTGGGATTCGAACACCATCTCTTTGTCTTCAGCATTCAAGTCCAACACAAGAGTGGTGTTTTAGACCATATGAACCCCGATGTGGCTATATCTGCTTAATAGTTTTGTTTGTAATGGAATTGCTGAAGGGAGGCAAGTTTCAACAAATACAAAAGTTACTAAAGCGACTTTTATGTATTTATACATAAAGTTATGGGATCTGAAGCTGTATCCATGCTGATAAAATGATAACCATTTCACTTAAAGGAAAAAATATCTAATATAAAATGGGGTAAGTAGACAAAATATTCCCCCATTTACGCGGAGGTAGATTGGGAAAATACTGTTAAAAATCCTTAGTACAACCAGCCGGCATTCAAACCTGAACTCGTCAGTAGCAAGCAAGACTAAACGAGACTTCACCATAGTACGGTACGGACATGGTCTTCTATAACAGTGATTCACAACCAGGGCTCCGTAAGAATTTGCAAAAGCTTGGCCTGGCATAATTTTTTTACAGTGTGGAAATATGTTAAGAGAACGCGTGTATCCGAAGAATACGAAGGAAATAGTGCCTGTAATAATGTTAAAAGTGAGGTTAGTAAGAATATTGATAAGCCAAGTTCAAGTATCGAAGGACAGTAATTAGTAAATAGAAATAGACAATAAATATTCTTGAAATACTTTATTCAAAATAATGAGTTAATGATTATTTACAAACCCTACTGACTTCCACATATATTTTGTAATTTACCCAATTTACCCTTATCGAACCTAAAATGTCTCATCCAGGTAGGGGTCCCCCAAGAGTTTACGAAATGTTGTAAGAGTTCCCCTAAACAAAAAAGGTTGTGAATCACTGGTATATAAAGTAATTCATATTTTAAGTTGTGCTGTCCCCTCCCACTAGTCGAGATACCCACCATCCTGGTTGTCAGGGTGATCCTGTTGAAGCACGGGTTTGCCCGCGTCGGACCAGTAAGCCCAGGTGATCCTGAACAATCCACACACGTCCCCTGCGCAAGTGAAGGATCGGTTGCAGTTGGACACAGCCTCGCAGATACATCCCAGACACAAGTCGTTCACTGGCTTGGTCTCTCCTTGAACCAATTGCTGTTGCTGTTGAGCTGGAGGGAGTAGAAAACAGACAGTTGAATGAATTCAATATAAGTTGAGGAACAAATTTGGAATATTTGGAAACTAACTTCACCTGAAGTTATTTACTGTGGAACAAAGTTGCAATATTTGGAAACTAACTTCACCTGAACTTATCCGTTGGGGAACAAAGTTGCAATATTTTGAAACTAACTTCACCTGAAGTTATACGCTGTGGAACAAAGCTGCAATATTTAGAAACTAGCTTCATCTGAACTTATCCGTTGTGGAACAAAGTTGCAATATTTGGAAAATAACTTCACCTGAACTTATCCGCTGTGGAACAAAGTTGCAATATTTGGAAAATAACTTCACCTGAACTTATCCGTTGTGGAACAAAGTTGCAATATTTGGAAAATAACTTCACCTGAACTTATCCGTTGTGGAACAAAGTTGCAATAATTGGAAAATAACTTCACCTGAACTTATCCGTTGTGGAACAAAGTTGCAATATTTGGAAAATAACTTCACCTGAACTTATCCGCTGTGGAACAAAGTTGCAATATTTGGAAACTAACTTCACCTGAACTTATCCTGTTAACTAACAATCCAACACAAGCACAGCTATTACATTAGGACATTCTTACAACCATCAACATTTGGAATAGAACCAGGGTCCCTATTTCATTGCTGGAACCATGGCCATCTAGATATAGAGAACTTCTCAGCCATGGGATTGGCTCAAACTAATTGCAGTGTAAAGCACCTTTATTCACGAAGGAAGTTACAGCCTAATAACCGGTTGTATCTAGTCCTCCCGGATACAATCAATCAACATTGTTTTGCTATTTTAATGACCGCTACTCTAGAGTTTGAATTTTAACAGCAGCAAAAAAGCATTATATCTAATGACATAATCACATGAGCAGTAAAACCTGTTTGTACAAGTGAAGCAACTTCTGGTAGAAACTGGTGGAAGGTCAAATTTAACGACTCTGAGACTGTACCATGTGTCATGACTCATGACCATCTAAGAAGGAATTATAGGCATGTATGACTATATAAAGAGCCAGGTTATCTGCCTATCACATGATCATCCATCTAGTCATGCTGCCATTGTTAGATACTTGTTTATTTTTTACCGAGATAATTACAGTCAAGACGAAATCTATGGTAGGATTCAAATATAAAGAACCTTTTAGAAAAAACAAAACATATATTTTGTGGACAACTTTAATATAGTTTTACTAAATTAATAGTGTCATTTCATAGATATTGATACTATCTATCAAAAGTGACAGCTGTATACTACACAAGCTAATTTATGAATATATTAAAGAAATTTTAGTAGCGTTTTTAGCTGCAAAATACGGTCCTTCATACTAAAATCATCCTATGCATACGATATAGCCTATAGCATAGCACAAACGTCCTCTTGACCAAGTAGTTTGGAGCTACCAACTTATATATATATATATATA
>CABEEJ010000330.1:0-11913 GCA_901482245.1 Timema douglasi
ACCGTATTCTCCGGACCTAGCCCCAGCAGACTTTTTCCTGTTTCCCAAACTTAAAACCACGTTGAAGGGACGTCGTTTCCAAACCACAGAGGAGATTCAGGACAATGCGACAAGAAACCTGCGTGCCATCCCACAAAGTGCGTCCCAGGAGGCTTTACAAAAATGGAAGCAACGTTGGGAACGGTGTATTGCCAATAGAGGGGACTACTTTGAGGGGGACAGTGCTTAAAAAGTTGTTCAATGAGCAATAAAGATGTTATAGCAAAAGTTCTGTTTATTTTTGAACACCCCTCGTATTATCGTATACGTACGGTATCGTACAGGTATCGTATGTTTTTCTCTTGCCATTCTTTACTATGGAGCACCAGCACCTGTTGTAGCACCATAGTATTATGTACGTACGGTGCGTGGATTACCATTCCGCTTTCTTTGAAATAGAAATGCTACGTACCATAATGCCATGGTGACTGTCGCCTACCCCCACTCCTACACTCCTCTCGCACACCCTGGTCTACTTGTAGCTCTCTTGGTGAGATGGTATTGTTATTGTATTGTTTACGATTTGTGAAAAGGGAAATTTTGAAGAGGAGCTAATTATTGCTGTAGGCCTATAAGAGTACAATGCTCCTTATTACATTGGGTATTCGTTTTATTATTACATTCAATACAAGGACAACGCATGAGTCGAAATTAGCTAGCGTGTATGTCGAACATTGGCAGATTTAAGTTTATTACTGAATTTTACAGGTAGGATATTAATTTATTTATTTATTGCCAAACGTCAGTGAGACCTTCTGTTGGGACCAGACCATAAAATTTAAACTCATAACGTTCTCTTCTAAGCATAGCTACTTCTAAAGTAAACTTTGTATCTTTGGTCGTAGATCAAATCCTCAAACAGCGTATAAAAACTCCCAAAATATTTACTCAGTTATATCATGTATCCACTTCCTTTTTCTTTTATTTGGCTCCATCAAAATAACCGCTACCACGATGTCCTCGTCAGAGGAATAAGACACGGTATCAAATATTTTCTTTACATAATAACCACACACACACACACTTATTTTCCACTGCACTGGTCTCAGGTGGTGAATGGTAAATTTGGGGTGTGGTGGGGGAAATAAGCTCATAGAAACGATATTGGTGTGCGGGACCGTAAAGGCAGTACAATACCATACCGCTACTATCCTGGTAACGTATGCATACGATACTATCCTGGTGTGCGAGGATCTTGAGTAAATCTGTGGCAGTAACGGTCTGGGAACAATTTTCCTTTGTGTAGTTATTGAAACTAACAATATCTAAGTAATTTGGTATATGACTTTAATTTGTTAGTTGGTCTCACTTTAACGGTCTGTATATTTTTATGCGTTCAAATTTATGTTTTGTATTATTTTGTGAACCAAAGTGGAAGTTTCAAGTCCAATGTGGTCGCCTTACTTGTCAGAGGTGTCTGTGCTTAGTTCAGGAATTGACTTATGACAGTTATATTTGCTTTCATATTTTGCATTGTCCATTACCGAGATGTGTGAAGGGTATTATCACGTGAAGGGGTCACTTAGTGCCACCTTTAAGAGAAAGTGTAGTGATTAAAAGTAGGGTAAGGGTCATATATCACACTTTCACCAGGTAAAGCGTTGGGACTCTTTTTCCAACCCTCTGTTGTGCGTTGATAGTTTTCCCAGCATTTAACTCTGAGAAATTAGGGATCCCTTGGCCCTTGAAGGTAGTGTATAATTATAAACATACACTTTTTATTAAAAATTAACATCAGCTATGTATTAAATAACAATTAAAATCGCTGTGCGTTGTTATATTTTCTTTTGTAAACCCTATCGGGAAGGTCACGATACAACATCTAGCAGTAGTCTGCCAGCATACTTTAATTCCAAAATTCTTGGTAGTGACTGTCCATATCTTCATTGTCCTAATGCAAGCGTTTCCCTCTGCTCCTCACTAACCACACCAAGGTTTCGGTAAAGAGGTTAAGATGTGAGTGTAAGAAATGTATCTTCAATGGTATGCGATATCCCATTTCTTGATATGCAACGAACAGTTTTTGAACCCCATCTTTGTATTCGGGAGAAAGTCTTCACCCTGCATAAGTTCCCTGATTTGAGTTCCAACAAAGATTCCTTCCCTCATTTTAGTAATGCTCATCTTTGGGAATTTCTTAATTAGATATTTAAAACCAATAGAATCGGATTTTCCTAAAACCTTAACAAAGCTTTTCCCTAAACCAAACTTAATCGTCTTTGGATCAACAAGTGGGACATAATGGACACTGCACATTCCTAGTTCATGTGTGCTTCTTTGCTGCCAGTCACGTCTGATGTAATGTTCTGTGGTAGCAAGGCTGTCCCAGAGGTATAAGAAGCAGCATTATTTTATGAAACCTCCTTGCATGCCCATTAACATACCAATAACTTTGAGATCACCACTGATGACTGTTGTATTGGATTGTGTTGAGTAGTGTTCAAACAGGAGGTAGGTACAAATAACATGCTGTTTCCAAGTCTTATCTTGGTCACCAAGTGGACAGCCGAAGTACAGAAGGTAAATCTTCTGGAGATCCTTTGGGATAGAACGACGCTGTAATGTATATGTGTAAGAACCACATACATAAATTTATCTATCGGGATGAATTTTACAATTGTGAGGCATGATGCTATTATAACTTCCATTTACATGAAATAAAATTGAAACTTAACTCAATAAAACATGTTTTTCTTACAAAGTATACGACATAATGTAGAAGAAAGCATTGTAGTATCTGATACATACACTTTTTTATTACTAATTGAAAATGAAACAGCTGATTTCATGTTCTATTTTTTCCAATTCCATTTAAGTATATTTTTTTTTACTTTTAGGTATTATGATATAAAATTACAAAATTAGTTAACTTGAAACGAAAAATACCTATAAAGAAACCCAAAATGCATATAGGTAGGTACCTAATTTGACCAACCTCATCTAACTTAATATTAAGTGTTTCATTTGTAACTTAAGAATTACTCGTTATTAATGTTCATAAAAAGTATTCACTACATTCCTTAATTTGTTTGATACTGGCCGAAAGTAAAATACCAGTTACTAGCCAATCTGCATAGTAATCAAACAATAGCAACCACTATCAGCTACGTAGCTAGGATTTCATTTTGGAGGGGATCAAAAAGAAATTTCCTGCTTCCCCCATCTAATGGCCTGATAGTACCCCCATGCACAGCCATCCCTATGGTACAAATATCCTCCTCCCCCAACACCATGACGACTGTACAATGTAGTGATCAATCCCCGCCAGCAAACATTCCATGAACTTAACGAGTTTTATCGTTGCTTCCCTCTGGGCACGTCAACTTATGAAAAATCACCCGATTGAAGGAGATGTACACAAAATCGTTTTGAACAAAGTGTGTACAGTGGCATAATATTCCACCCGGGTGCAGTCTCCTCAGGGTTTGGACGATGCGCAAGCGTGTGATCTTGGGGCAGAAAATAATAAGTTTTCCTGAGTGTCCCCCTACCGTGCATCTCCAGACAAACATTTCAGTGTGCATGCGTCTGTATAATATCACTCCATGAGTGGACGTTGATGACCGCTTTAATGATTACATCATGTGTTCTCTACCACAACTTAGAAGGACTGTTTAAAAACCAGTGATTATTATAGTGATTTTACTACTCTTTGATATTCTGCGAGTTGTAGAGACTTACTCGTGCTCTATGTAAGTTAAAATTTATTCTTGGCCTGTTTATTTATTTTATATTTTGTTATCAAAATTACATTTTTGGATATAGCTAGTTAAGATCATGAGAGGGAAAGTACTTATTACGTTTTGGCTCAGTTTTATTTATATATTTTTTCTAAATTTACATTTTGGTCTGATTTGTATGCAAAATTTATGTCTGGGGTCAGTGAGGCATCAGACTTCCTATCCATGTGTGTTCATCACATGTAGGTAGCTCACGTTTGATGCAGTCTTTTTTTTTACCTATTCAATATGGCAGTATGAAGTAAGTCTGTATAACATGTAACTTTATGATTAGCTTAAATTAGGTATAGTTTTACTAAATAACGTCTAGGACGATAATATTCCGTATAGTTGTCATGGTAGGGGCAAACTTTTCTACATGCTTAACTTAAATATATGTGTCTGGTATTGCGACTATCCCACTTTTCAGATAGTTGATGCCGCCTTTAGATGAGGTAATTGTATGTATAGTTAAGGGCAGAATTCGCTTATTATATTTTCTTAATGATGTCTAGATTCTAATATTCTACTTTGGTATTGTAAGAGGTAAAGCTATCTAGTGTTAGAATGAGACCATAGGTCGTGTATTATTCTCGATGGCCCATGTTAATTTTTTTTAATACTCATATTGCAATTATTAGAGTTTCAAAGGATACAATACTTTTTATGGGATTTACGGGTATCACCGGTTATTGTAATTATGCTACTAACTTACTACATTTAAAAACTTGTTTTTTGAGAATAAACAGGCTTGTAAAGCTTATTGCCAATGTTTATATGTCAATTTTTATTACTTGCATATTATGATCCATTACCCTATATCTGTTTAAGATAATTTTCCTTGTCTCCGCTATTTTTACTATATGTGTTGGGAAACCAACATGGGCTGGATATATAGTGATATTCAAATTACGAATCCCTGTAGGATATAATTATTTCCATTAGTTTTGCTTTTTGTATGAACTATGTATTATGGTTGATTGCTTGCGCTTGCTATAGATGTAGAGGCAACCACCGGAACTGTTTGTACACTCCCACCTCCAAAGCGAGTACACATTTAAATGTTGTTATATCACGGCTCACTTGATCCATACAAGCATACCATGGAGTTGATATACTATAGGTTGTAAGGTTGTAGAATATTTTAAAGTCTTTAAGGAGAGAGAGGGCTGTCTAGACCCCCCTCACCAGTTCACTGACCATAAAGTGTTATTTTTTAAACAAAACAATGTCATAACTTGTTTATGGGTTTGAACTTTACTGTATATACAATACAAAAGATGTAGCCTACTTACTGTATGAGAGCAATAAGTCTTGAGAATGTAGTTGAGACAAATAAACAAAGCATCAAAACCACACAAACACTCTTATGATTCGCAAAGTTCATTGAAGCACCTTCAATTAACTGTTGTTTGTAAAGACAGGTAAGAACAATGAAAAGTACTCCTATACTTGAGAGGGGCCTATAACTAACGGTGACCAAAGCACAAGCCATCCAATACTACCCACTGTCCGAAACTATACATATATGACTTTCCCATCGTAGTAAATTACTCTCATCGCTGAAACTACACGCGCTACAGAAAAACCTAAATGTGATTTGTAATTGGTATCCCAAGCTCTATCTAGAACACATAATTTTATTTCTGATGAAAATTATTTGTCAGTTCTATTGCATAATGATGACAGCAGTGTTATTCTTCTTGATTGTTATAGCAGAGCGACACTGCGCATGTAATGCTCCAGCCTGTGATGCAGTTGGATGGCACAGTGGTGGCGGTGATGGAACTGTGCAAGCAGGAGGGGGCGGCACCATTTCACGAGGAAGATCAGGAGATTGTCAGCAGCTACCTTGATTGGGGCGGCATTGCCATACAGTATACGCACCTCTATTTGTCTATCAAAAATCAGCGCTGTTTAAAGGATTTCCTCTTAACCATTGTAAAGTGAGTGTATTGGTGAATTTTTAATTATTGGATGTCAGGTCCTTCGACATGTCCAAACTGAGTACTTCAGCATGCCCTATTAGCAGCTTCCTTTATTACATCCTGAATCTTCATCTTCTTTCCTTGTTTAGGGTCACTAATCAGTTGAATTCGTGGTATTTCTGGCCTCCTTCTCTTTGCCACCTTTCCTTCTACGACGTCACTCAATAAAGAAGTTAGTCTTCTTTATTCTATATCTTACTGCCTACTTCAAGCATAAACTCTTTTAATGATTACTTTTCATACTGAATTAGTTGTTTTACCGACTATTTGAAATACTGGCATTTACTGTAAAAATATGTTACTAAGCTATACCCGCGTTTTTCTGACGTGTGAGCATTTGAAAAATTAAAATAATGGTTAATTAGACGTATCTAATTGATCATGTGTTTAACTGTGTGTTGTATCCAAACTTAGGTCTGGTCAAACCAGATGCACATAGATGAACATGTGTTTGATTTAATTTATTAAGCGTAGGAGTGGTGAACATGATACTAGAAAGAGCTACCAGATTTACTCTAATGTATTCATTCCCCAAACCATATGAACTACAAGGTCATATGTTGAGTCGCTGTCACTTTAGGGTTTAGACAGTCAAAACGTCCACAACAACCCAATTGTGATCAAAAGTTTTTTAATCGTTTTTATATTATTTAAACGTGAATTTATGAGAATAACCGTTTGTAAGTTTCTTTTTTTGTGGAAGCGGCGTATGTATTTCACTTTGAAATGTTTAATAAACGAGAGCCTCTCAAAGGTTGCCTTCTCTTTGTAAGTTCAAACGGCAAATCGGACGAACGAAATGAGCGTGGATTATGACCTCATACAAAGAGTACTCTGTTTTATTCGTAGGCATATGTTTCCATAATAAGAATGTTTTATTTTGAAACTAGTAAGTTATAAAATTTATTAAAATAACATTGATTTATTTGATAATGTAAAGTGCATCGTTATAAGAAGATATATTATGTGAATTTAGTAGTCAGAGTTAAGCAATCTTTTACCTTGGTAAGAAATTGTACAAGGATGACGTAACCAAACCATCCATTGTCAACAATTAGGCCTACTATTTCAATAGTGTCGCGTGAAAACAATAATTTGTTAATGTTGTCATCTTGTATTGGGCACACTTGAAACTAACTATTAGTAATTATGACAAAAATCAGAGAGGGAGAGAGACTATTCGGAGACATAAATACCCCATGTTTTATCCATAATAAGGAGCGGTGGCCAAGTTTTGTCCATAATAAGGAGCGCTGGCCAAGTTTGTCCATAATAAGGAGAGGAGGGACATGAGAGTCAGAGTAAGGAGCCCGTCTTCTAGTGCTTTGTGACTTGCTACTGCCTGACCGATGGCCAGTCCGGGAAAATATCTCGGATGTAGATGGAAGCACTGCGTGGGGTCTCCTACGTACTCAAAATACTTGTAGTTTTCGAGTCTACATATAGCTGGCGCGATGCAAACTCTTACGAATGTTATATTAGACGGAACATTTAAACTAGGTTAGCAAAAGGACTGTTGAGACTGATAGTAGATTGACAGTGACTGGTGACCCTGGGCTTATTAAATATTTATAATACTAATTTGTCAACCCAACTAACACACTGTACATTCCTGTTAATATCCATCCAGTTTCCAATAAATTATCATTAGTGAACCCAACAATTATTTACAGTTACTAAACCCCTACCTAATATTCTATCTTCACTGATTTTCCCGTGAGGTGGGATAACGACAATTCTTTTGAATTTATTATTTCTTGCACTATAATATATTTTCTGCTACAACCATGAAATGAAAAACATGATAGATTTATTAATATTATTTTGTCCTTTAAATTGTTTACGCAAAAACCAATTAAACAGTATAATTATAGACCAACTGTCTAATAGTACTCATCTACTAATTACTTTGTACGGATCTACTATACACCATCACTAAATGCACTCATATTTCACGACACTCTATGACAGCTGTCAACAACCGTCCTAAGAGTTCCTCTCTAGGACGTCTAGAATCTGGTCCATGCCATCTTGGTGTTTAATCCTGTTTTTGTCTCAGCGACTAATCAAGAGACACCCGTGTCTCGCAACAGCAATTTAAACAGTGGTTTCCAAAGAGGTACAGTGCATTTGGCATCAGACAACTAACCAAGCGATGTGACCTCGTGCCTGTTAAGCCGGACTGCTAACGTTACTGTCAGCTAATACCGATCTTAAACATCCGCTCATAGATACCTTTACAGTAAATACAGACTAAGTTAAAATCAATGTCACTGATTTGAGAGCGTTACAAAAAAAGTATCATCAGAAGCATCTAGTAATACTTTTGATTGATGATGATAATAATAATAATTTTATTACTAAGAAAACAAAAATTATTTCTACATAGGTTAACATTAGGGACTTTCGACCAATGTATGCAGTAAAAATCTCCTAGCTGTAAGCTACCACCATTCCTATATTGGATAGCCATTAGTTTGAATCCAAAATTGAATAAAATAAATATGTGAAATAAAGTACTTGACATATGATGTTGTTGGACTAAATTACTTGGCTAATTATCTTGACGTCCTGAAAATAACTTATAAAATAAAAAATAGCATTATATAACGTCCCTATTTATTTGGGTGCCCAGTAGCCAACCCTAACTACTACACTACCGGAGCACCCTAGGGGGTTACATGGTTAGGATGGACCCCGAGCGGCAGGGGTTAGGATGGATGGTTCGTGGGGAATGAGGCTAGCTAGTTAGTCCAAGAAGATGTGTTTATTACTCCAGATAGATACTAAGCTACTACATAAATATGAGGTAATCCCCCATGACGAGGGAGCACGCGCGATAACGGGACTCGCGAAAACTACCTAGAAACCCGGCATCAAACCTCCAGCAGGGGTGAACCACCAGATCACATGTTAAGTCGTCACTTCTCTAACGGCAACCCTACCACACATGCATCCAGCATGGCTTCCAACATTCAACAACGTGTGTCCTTCTCACACACAAACATGCTAATCTCGATTCACACCAGTCCAAATGTCCATTGGCCGCGCCGTGCTCGCTCGTCAACAGGATGAAGCTATATGAGCTATATGCTATTCTCAACAGGAAGGCAACCCAATACTCTTGACTTCCAAGGAAATGTATAAGCGTGGGTTAACCTCCTGCCAGAATAAGCCTTAAAATAATTATGCTCTTACAATTATGAATATGTATGTATATACCTACCATGAAAGTGTAATTACGAATAGCAAAGATTATTTAGGATTTTGTTACGAAAAATGAGGGCCCAAATTAGTCGGTTGTGCTTGTTTGAGAGGACTAGATAAGAGTTGGTTAGGTTAGTAAGAGAATGGTAAGGAATGTGTTATATTAAGGTTTAGTGTTTTTATCACTTATTTTACTCATCCAGCATTAATGTTTTGAGGCCTACGCTATATTCGTAGAGGGTTGTATTAACTAGGGTCTTTTAAAATATTAATTTCAACTGGGCTTTGATTTATTTGGAAAAATAATATGTCAGCATTTATATGTTTCTTCAATCGGCTTGATTATCATTTCTTTATAAAATTGAAAATTACTTGTCCTTTTGTCCACTAAAATATATGTAGTAATTTGTTTTTGTTTTTTTAAAGGTATTAGTTCTGCTCTTGATAAATTACACTACACTACACCTCATATCTATATTTTACTATAGAGTATTTATAATCCTGTATAGCAATATTTCCCAACCTTTTAAAGAATGCGATCACCCTAAAGCCAATTATAATTCACTGTGCCCCCATCACACGAGTTAACATTAAAAACCTAAGCACAATGTAACTAGTACTAAGCGTAGTCTATTTCATATCAATAGAGGAAATAACCATAAGATATTGCTTATTATTATTAAAATCAGTTGTTTTAAGGAATCTGGATAAGGAGATTTAATATGAACTCAACACTCCCCTAATGTGATGGTGGGGGCTGTTTTTCTGCAGTCAGATTTCGAATGTCTAGATCAATGGAAAATAGTTTCTTAGCTCTATCTCTACACCTACTATGTTTATATATTTAATTTTAATATGCATAATAGCTGATAACGTTGTCTCGCACTGATAAGTGGCGCTAACATCAAAAAGTACTTTATTGCCTTTTTGGACACATCAGGGTACACTGAGGAAGCATGAAACCAAAAGTCCAACAAGGGTATTGAATAAAATGTCATCTTCAATTTTTAATCACAAGATAATTCAATAAGTTTATATCCTTCAATAGATTAATACTCGTAGATGATATTAATTGATGCGATCACTTTTATGCAGCATCATAAGAGAATAAAGATTTACTAAGGACAAACATGTTATAGAAATGTAGACTCCATATCACCTGTTAATAGAGGGTGCAAACGTTATGCCTATCTAGAGAAATTAACTTTTGTAGTGTATGCGCTAATATTAAATTGAGACATATTTAGCATGATCACATTTATGTAACATTGTGATGGCAAATTAATCTGATTATACCATCTGTGTCAACCTTGTCCAGAACGTTATAATGGTCTTGGCAATAAGTTCAATCATATCCTGTTTTCCATATATTAATATTTTATAAATTTTGTTTCTAGGTCAATTTTCCAAAATATCTTGAGCATGGATGCTCTTGTCATTAAAGTGATGAAATTTGCTCAGCGTTTGGTGGATGCTGACAGGGCGTCACTGTTCTTAGTTGACTCTAAGAATAAACAACTTTATGCTCGCATCTGGGACGTTGGTGTCCACAATTCAGACGATAGCGCAGATATGGACGAGAAGTTTAATATTAATGCAAATGTGTCCACTCTTAAGGAGATTAGGTATGGTACAATATTATTATATCGAATACAATACTACATATCAAAACAAATGTCAGTATATTAATAAGTGTTGTCACATATTTCATATTTAAACATGATCACACAATTTCAATACCGTAATATATTTCCCAGAAAAATGTTAGTTTTAACAAACTGTTTTGATTTTTCAGAAATATAATTTAATTGATCTAAATTAAGGAATATATATATATATATATAATATTGTCTATTGTCATCGGATGCAGTTGGAAAACATGTTTGTGTAAACATTTTATGTTTTGAGGGGCGAGTGACACAACTATTGTTATGATGAATCAATAAACAAACAAACTAGAGGGAATGGCGCAAAAAGAGGTGTCAGTAGTCCTGAGCTAGGACCCAAGCCAGAGGCCCGGTTAAAAGGGGGTGGTCTTGAGCTCCTCGGGGCTGACTACAGAAGTGCATAAGCTAAGAAGTCACGCTTCCTGTCACGGGGCCACGTGGGCTAAGTCGTTGGTTTCGTCAAGTACCAGTCGGGGCTGTCACTCAAGCCCACGGAATTAAGTTCGACGACCGTGCAGGGATCACCTAGCAGTCAGACAGGCCATTTTGTAAACCTTGTACCACCTCGTTTGGTCACTAACTTCTCTATATTCATTAAGTTCTTCACTTTAACTTCACTTTTAACATCACATTTGTAGTATTCATAGTAGTATATTATATACCTTTTAAAAGCCAAGTCTAACGTCAATCACTAACCCACACAAATAATCATAGCGCCCCTGCTTATCCTCAGCCAAAGACATCCTTACAGATCCATTGGCCCACAGCTAGCACATATAGAACGAGAGGGGTTGACAATCTATATAAATATATATATTTAGCATTGCATTGTAGTACCTTTTGTGGCTATACGCATTATTTTCAATTGATCAGAATTAAAAATTATATATATTAGAGATATAATACAGTAAATAAAATGGTAATCTATTTATACATTATAAAGTTGTCAGTATTATACGTAATGATGCAGTAACTAATTATAGATAGGTAGGTAGAGTTATATTTTACGTCTCAGTATCAGCATTATTAGTAGCTCAGTTATTAACGTTTCTACGTGCTGTGTTTAAGGTCCCGGTTTCGATTCCTAGCAGAGGCGTAATATATATATCATTTGATGACTGTATGTTATAGGGTCTGGGTGTTGTATTTAATATAGAATTTAGTATGTACGTCGTGTTTCTGATATATAACCACTTTTCAGTGTGTTCAAAGAGTGACGGTTAAATCCTTAATTTAAATAGAATCATTGGAAATAGTATTTCTCACCTTCAGGCTCCTAACATGAAGAACCAG
>CABEEJ010000330.1:11946-45487 GCA_901482245.1 Timema douglasi
CCTTTCTCGAACTAAATTTCTGGGTACGGCAGTGTAGATATCTCCGTTGGAGTGTAAATATATTTTAACCATAAGAGACACACTTCGGCGGTCGCATGGTCTCAGGCGTCACTCTTGCAATAGATTGGACTGCCTGTGACGGGGAGAATGGGGTTAGAAAACCGGCCTGGTGTACTAAAGATTTTTTTACCTAAGTAACTGTCCTCCATCCCTCCAAGAAAATTCTGGTACATTTCCTCTTAGCTAAACCTTCCTCATCCCTAGCACATTATAGTAATTAGTAAATATGTTTATAGCACTCACGAGTAGTGAGACGCGGTGCTGAAAGAAACTATAAGGGTCGCCTTCTTGTCTACACTGGATATCATCGCTGAGGTAAGGAACTGCAAGTTACTATTGGAAAACAGCTTTGTCATTCTCTTGTTTTTGCGTGATTTCTCCTCCCTCAAATAGAAAAAAAGTTTCGCAACGCTAGTTAGTCGAGGTTTCCAGTAGCTCCTTCTTACCCCAGCATATCACCTCCCGACATAACTGAGAGTGGGGATATTTGGCAACATTTAAATGGGTGAGAGTGAAGATCAAGCTTTTATCTATGAGAACTGCAGTTCCCTCAGCAATGATATTGGATGTAGGTGTGTGCATTATATAATCTTACATATTATCATCAAATGAAAGAATACAAGTTAGTGGTCAAGCGGGATGCTTACAGCCAGTCCCTTCAGTAAATCCGCCAGGAAAGAGTGCAAGTTAGTGGTTAGGAGGAATGACTCCTGTATAAACACCTATTCCTTACAGCCAGTCCCACCATACGTCTATAAATAGCAAGCCACTCACTATCTTTCTTTCCTTACATTCCATCATTTCTCGCTCTGAAGTCAGTGGTATGACAAGAGGCTGTGTGTGCATTCTTTCCGGGTTTTTTTTCTTTGCTTTGCCGAGGATTTTTATTTTCTTAGTGTTGTGGAAGATTTGGAAATTATTCGGTTAATTTGTCCTTAGCACACGCGGAAGCTGTATGTGACTACATCTCACGCTGAGAAAGCCACTTTTTTGACCACATACGTTTTTTATTCCTTCTTTTAAATAATACAACTGTGGCTAACCCGAGGCAAGCTTCTGCTATTTGTCTTTTACAACTCATTTTAGCACTACGCCTTCTGATGGAATAAAAATATTTCAGGAATAATTAAAAGGATGATCTAGTGGGATGATTGCTTGAAACACCGTGATAACCACCCACTAACGGATGTTCTTTCCTTCAAGATCAACTTTGTTTAAAAAGATTGGAAGATATTGGATACTGTAACTGAACCATGAGGGGAATATTTTCCCCGCGAACATCAAGAAGATTAGACAAAATGCCTGCGTGACGGCAAAGTGAAAAAGAGGTTAATTATGTTAGTGTCCAACCTCAGACTTATTTTCCGTTCGTAAATCCGACAGAAAAAGACGAGAAATGATACGTCAAGAAAAAACGCTAGTGAGTGGCTTGCTATTATCATGTTTAGTTGGTACCTAATTTTGTTTAAGATATCCACTATGAAATTCAAATCTTGACCATTTTATGGTTTTAGATTATATCTTGACATGGCTATATTAAGACATGATAATTGTACATTCTGGTAGCCAGCATGGTAAAAATAAACTATTTGAAAAATTATAACAATGAAAGAATCACCTAAAAATGTTGCTTTCTTAAATGAGTAGTTTAGGTCCTTCCAAGACAGCATTCCTGAGGCTCTATTTTTCCCATGATTAATATTTACTTCCTAAATCAACCTTCCACATTAATGAACCAATACAATTAGGACAAAGAATACACCAACAATTAGCCATAGTCATAAGCCATCTGTCAGTAATTGAAAGTAAAAAAGAAGGGGGAACGTGCCAGTCCAATCAGGAGAGAGGAAGGCCTCTCATTGAAGAATAATTAAGAAAAAGTGGCCATTCAAAATTAAAAACAACACAGTACATAACAAACAACGTATCTTTTGATTCAAATAAAACAAACAACTGAAAACAAAAAATAATTAGTAAGTATATTTATAACCATTATTGAACAATGACTAATGGTGCATAGTATATCAGGTATATAATGCAATTTTATTGATTTTCTAGGTTCCCTCTTGGTTCTGGCATAGCTGGCCAAGTAGCGGTGACTGGCAAGGTTGTCAACATCACAGATGCCTATTGTGACCCCAGGTTTAACCGAAATATTGATCAGTTGACTGGATATCATACAAAGTCTATCCTATGTATGCCCATATTCATCAGAGATGAAGTGATTGGTGTCGTACAGATGGTCAATAAACACTCAGGAAAGTTCACCAAGGTAATACAATTACACCCTTAATGATATGTTTAAAAATAGGTTAGTAAAAATATAAAATCCAATCAGCTAGGAATGAAATGAGTTCTTGGTACGGTATGAAATACACTATGATTTTCCTAAAGATGGGTGGCAAGACATTATAAATTATTTTTAACAGCTCCTAGCTTTCCACCACCGTGTAACATTCTGAGAGGTGTGAGGCTATAAGCTCAGCGACATCATTCTTAGTACGATTTGTAGCTAATATAAGGACTTCCTGTCTCCAGTTGAATGTAAGTTAGAGTAATGTGTCTGTTAAAGGAGCCGTATCCAGTCAGAACAGCACATACGTCCGTGGTTCGCTAGATTAGTTGATGGCAGCGCTATATCCATGTGAGCCGCTGTGTTATTTATCACGTGTTTCTGTGGTGTGGCACAATATTGTCTTTTGATTGGTGCTCTATTCCGTAATTGGATGTATCTTTCAAGTTAGCGGAAACTAGTTTGCGTGTCCTAGTGCAGAGTTCTAGGCAGGATTTGTAGAAATCACTTGTAGATGGTTATTGTGATCAATTGTTGTAGCGTGACTTGTGGACAATTGTCCCAGGGTGTCGGCATAATGTGTGGGTTCAGTGACTTAATAGCCCAGTACAAATACTCATTATTAGGCAAGATCAGGGAAAAACGAAATATCAGGCTGAAAATTGTTGTGCATATTAAAATTATATCATGTTATATCATGGAACACAATATCGTTGAATCCCACAAAATCCCAGTTGCGTTAAATCCTCTATCTCGGAAAATAGGTAGCAATTTTGAATTCCTCATTTTCAATGTTAGCGACTATATAAAGTAGTTAGAAAGATGCGGTTTTGAAACAAATGCATTTTATATTGTTGATAAAGTCATCATAGAAGGGTGTGAACATTTTAAGTGATTATATCACTGTACTGTTAGTTTAATATTACACTATACCTAGTATAAATCCAAACAAATATCTCCGAAGCTGTTTTCTTTTATCATAAGGGATGAGATCGAAAAATGTTTCACACAAAAGTTATAGATCGCTAAAAATTCAGTATAAATACTTATATTTAGAAAAGTAATGGAGTGTGCGGAGGGTGTCAGAAGCGAAGAAAACGAATTCGGTTATGTCGATGGCTGGTCGAGAAGAGTCTAGTTGACAATGATCAGGGTGTAGCACGTAGATTATAGTTAAGTTTTTTGTTACTGAAACTTGTCATAAATACATAATAATGTTATAAAAATTGAAAATGGCATTATTAACCAATGAATTATGCACAAGAGCGTCGTGCTCGGCAGTAAGGAGGCGCATCGGTGGTCATAGCAGTGCTTCGGCGGCAACGTCCTGCTCTTCCACTGTATCTTCGCTTTCTCCTTCACTAACTTCGGTTGTTTTTTTCCGGTTGCTACACACTTCTACACCACAAATCCCACACACACTGGTGTAGGGGAGACCATTACGATTATATTCACAATTACGTTCACATTTGAATTTGCAATTACAAAATATAGGTCGAAGCAAACACTCGGGAAAGTGGTAATGTGGTTGGTACTGGTAAAAGGTAGCCACCTTTATTTTCCCAGACAGTGCAGTGGCAGCGCCTAAAGTCTACTGAATATTTTAGTTTTGCACGTTTGCACACCTAGAACAAGCAAGCCGAAATCTGAGGTCTTGTCTGAAAGAGCAATCAGTAACACAATTAAGTCTATGTTATCTCTAACCACAACTGATTCAGTTATTCAGAAACCAAACTTCTCCCCTTTTTTGTGGTTTCGAGTTAAGTGCACATATGCTATCTTGAAAGGTAGAGCTATCGTGTTAGAGGGGAAGCTGATTTGTGTCCATTCTGAATGGTAGCCATTCAGACATTTATTAAACAAGTACCACAAATAAAAAATCTGATTTGTGTCCATTTTCATAATATCCACAAAATCCTTAATTGTATCCATTCTGAATGGTCCCCATTCAGGCTGTTTTCAAATAAACGACTTTAAAAAAAATCCTTATTTGTATCCACTGTAATTATTTGCATTATATCTACAAAACTTACCTAATGATCAAGATTTTGGACTCGTAAAGTGAAATATTAAAAAGATGGATATGATATATTGTATTAAAGAGTATGTTGAATGTATTGTTCAGTCAAGCAGAGTAGGCAAGCTTCAAGTTAAAATGGTAGAAACAGGTGACATTCTTGATTTTGGTAGTTGGTGGCCCAAGTTTTACAAGATAATATCTCTCACGTTGTGGTCACTAGGTCGCAATATTCCACGTGACAATAAAGTATCATTTACTTTAACATAAGTTATGGAGTTTAATTTTAATTTTAAAAACAACGATCATGTGGCTGCCAAGGACTTCATATATAAACTTAATAATCACACCTTCAAGTTGGAAATCCTACCACCACCACCTCTGCCAGATAATATGAAAGCTTATCCCAATGGAAAAGTTCCCATAAATGCAAAGAAGCTCAGATACATAAAGCAGAGTCTTGGTTACATTTTAGAGTAACACGAGGACTCTTACAATGAACAGCTGTTAAACTGGTCAATCGTAGAAGCAGAGGCAATAATTAGTGATGATGAAAATTAATGGATACACCAAAATCTCAGTTTTGGGTCTCAAATTTATTTTTCATCCACAATTGTTGTTAAAAGGTATAATATATCTCAGTAAAATGTCATTCTATAGTTTCTTAGAGAAATAAAGTTTAAACAAGCCGTAAAAGCTGAGTCAAAAGTTAACATTCAGAGTAAAATATTGGTTTATTACAGAAAATGAACTTCTCCACTTAATTTATGGGCCTATATCCCAGAAAATAAGTTTCTAAGGAAGACCCACTGAAGGGTCAGAATAAACCATCATCTAATAAAGAACTTGGAAAAGTATGGATCCATTTCATTCCATTTTGAACAATATAAACATATTTTATTGAATATCTCAAAATGCAGTGGTGTGGAAAGTTCCAGTTTCTGAAATAACTGATTGTAAACCCTCACGTGATAGATTGACGAATCCGTTTACGATCATGGTGTATGCGTCAGCGGGAGCTTGAAATACTTGAATGCTGGCGAATCTTAGCTCAGCAGAGAGAAGATCTATGAATCTCAAATTGCTTGAGTAATTCGAAGGGAGTGCGTGTTGCAATGTAGCTGCTATCATTATAGGACTCAGCAATCTTCTCTGATGTGTTATAATCCCTTCTCATAAGTTCACTGTATTTAGTACTGGATCCAGAATTGTATCCATCGAATAAATGTAGCGCCAACAAATTTTAGAGAAAGTAGCTAATTTTGGTAAAACTACTGTGTGACGCAGATCCTCGCCGTCTATAACGCAAATAGGACTTTATGGTAAGCTTTAAGACTCAACGGATTGTTATTCCACGATGCCAGTTATATTAGTTAAAAAATGTTCACCTTGATATTGCGTTTTTCCACCTTAATACGCTTTTGTAGCACCATATGTACGACATAGTTATGACGTTGTTAAGCTAGTTGATTGTAGATAGTTGACTGTGTACAGTTTTCAGCGAATGTGTTAGTGTTAAAACGTCGTCTGAAGGCACTTGCCATGTGGGTGTAAACAAGGTGTTGAGTTGTGACACATAGCTAGAGGATTTGTGGACTTGGACTAAAATGTAGAATGTAACGTAGGATTCAAAGACACGGACTTGCAGGCAACCGGGTGACAGCCGAACCTCAACCTTCAACACTATGACGACCGTTGTACTAATTTATTTATATTTAATAAACATGATAGAACAAAACGAACCTTTCACCTTGTAGTCTCACTAGTGATGGATACATAAGTGGCAATTTTACAGACGTATTTAGACGTTAAATGACAAGACATTATATCTTGATGTAAGAAATGGAAATATTACCCTTAATATTGTGATATAAACAGCTTGTTATTACAGAACGCTACTATATACTGCATCGCAAAAATATTACATTCCTCCGATCAAATCGCGAGCTAAAGACCGACTTAATTCCATAAATTATCACTTGATAGTGATAATGTGAACATGTATCGCTAATTTTATGAGTTTAAGCTTCGATTGGTTTAGGGTTTTAATTTAATTTTAGACTACAAATTAATTCACAGTAATAAATTGGTATGTGGGATGGAGCTTTAATTTTAGTAACATTTATTATTTTTCACATCTGTTCAATGATGAGGGGGCTAGTATCCAGTGTTACTAATACCAACAGTTAAGACGAGAGATTTTTTTTTAAAGAAGATATAGGAAATTTCTACAATGAGAACTCATTCTGAACTCATTATTATCGATCTCAAAATGGATTGTATAAGGTCAATCATTTTGACAAGAAAATATAATGCACATAATCTCATGGTAGTTCAGAATTGCGCATGGGCAATATGTCTTAACGGTCTCCGAGACGTGTTAGAAAAAAAAAAAAGGTGGGTGGGTATCTTACACGCTATAATATGCTTACGTTGTCTGGCTACGTGAGCCAACTGCCCGGACACAATAAAGCCATTTACTTCAATGCTGCATGTCACTTTATGTTCAGGGTAGGGGGTAGTTCTAAATCAATGTTCCCCCACAAGCAATTAGATATTATTATCCGTTTTCATTTTTTATTCTTGATTTTAAGTTTACAAAGGGAAAATCTGTTGCTGTGCCGGAAAAAAGTATCCTGATCAATATTTTATACAACACTTTGGAAATGGTTGACCTATTAATAAGTTGTCAATCTATTTATGGAAAGTTACCTTTGAATAAAACTTTTTTACTGACAAAATAAGAAAGGAATAATAAATAATAAAATTAAGGGTCCCAAAAACTTTTTATACCCGTAGTTTAGTGTACAAGAATGTATCTTGACATAACCATTAATTAATATCAAATAATTTCCCTAGTGTAACAAACATTGATCTCAAGTGTATAAGTGCGCAAGGCAGTTCCTATGGAGACGTGTTTAAGATGTCACAAATTGTGCACAGTTTTATCTTTAAATTAGTAAGTAGGTTGATTAAGCTATGAGTTACTAAATAAGACGTGAGATGGAACTTATTGTGATGGGATTTTAAAGAGATTGAAGCGTTTTAAATAAGTCTATAGTTTTATTATTTTGGTTATTTCTTACATATTTTTTAGGCATGGTCCTGAGTAAATATGGTGTAGAGGTTGTTTAATTTGTTTCGTGAAATTTTTTAATGTTGTTACAAAAAAAGTACCTAAATGAAAATAAATACTTGTGAAGAAGATTTTATGTTGAATAAATCACCTTAAATTAATAGATTTTGACTAAATGTATATTGCAGTATGATGAATAAATATTAACATTTAATTATATTCGATTATTTTAATAATACCTGTGTTGTTTTGAATTGAACTGTACTACTACTGGAAATTTAAAGATATATATAAATTCAAGGTGTCTACCATCCGGGAAAAATCAGGGAAAACTGGAATTAGCCGAGAATTTGAAGTGGTCGGAAAAAAAACAGGAACTAGGTCATTTACAACAAGCAAAACGGGAAAATTTTGTTTTAAATAAAATGTGAAATAAAATGATCATTAAATCAGTAGATTACAATATGATTCAAACTGTCTATTTTGTTGTAGCTGTGTAATATATTTTATAATTTTATCGTTCCTAGTAGACTATGTTAATACAAATAAAACAAATTATTTATATATTAAAACTTATTATGAATAGATTAAAGATAAAAGGGGGAGGGGGTAGAAGGGTGTGACACACTGTTGAGTCGGGAATTTTAATAAATGGTCAGGGTAAATCAGGGATAAAGTCGAGTATTTCATTGGTCAAGTTGAGTATACACTATATATAAGCTACCAATTTAGTTATATATTTTTTGTAAAAACAATATTATAATTTTACAAAAGATTCTTTATTTTGTGACTTGATAAGTGACTGGGTATAAATTTGTATTCGGCAAGGGTATATTTTCAAAATTAATGTTATTTCATCAATTTAGTTTATAATCTCAAAACTAAATTTTAAGAAATCTCTTTTTAAACTTGTTTAACAGCCTAATATTATTTTAAAATAAATATTTGCTTGTTTAGTTGCATGAATTAAATTTAAACATATAACAAAATTAACTTTATATTTTAAAATGACTGAATATTGTTAATGCTATAAGTGATCTCGTTTATTTTTGAAATTAAACCTTAATGTTATTATTAAATACTGGCAATATTTATAAGCTAATTGAAATAAATGATATTCTCAGTAAGGCATCAAATAAAATTATTTGTTGACCTTCTCAGGAGGACGAGGAAGCATTTGAAATGTTTGCTGTGTACTGTGGTCTAGCCCTCCATCATTCTCAGCTGTACGACAAGATTGCCAACTCGGAACAAAAGTACCGGGTGGCCTTAGATATCCTCAGCTACCACAACACTTGCACGGAGGATGAGGTTGAACAATTCAGCAAACAAGGAAAACCGAATATCATGCCTGGTATCGACGAGTAAGTGTGGACCTGTCCCATATTTATTAAGAGACCACCACATTAAGTATCACTAACTACACGAAATCACTATTCAACTTATATATTACTTATATGCTTCATAGTCAATATTTTTGGTAGCATCGCAGATTTCACATATGATTAGTTCTGTATCTTCATCTACTTTATTATTACATCGTTTTTTAATTTTATTTATTTCGTATGTTCAGTGGGGGAGGATCCTTATTCGTCTAAGTTAGAGGAGGGTTAGCGAAACATTTTTTTTTTTAGGGGATTTGATTCCCAATCCAAAGGAGGATTTGAGACTCTCCCCCAGCAAATGTAGGGAAATTAAATTACCCTAGGAGTTCTTAAGAGTAGTCCTCCCCCAGATTTTCTTTTTAAATTGCTTAGAAAGTTCTTCAACTGGAAATTTTTTATACTAGAGATCTCTACAAGCTATTTAGAGTGGTCCTCACTGTTTTTGTTTTTTAACTAAATGCCTCTAAAAGCTATGTGAAGAAGTCCTATGCTGATATTTTTTTTAATTTGATGCCTCTATTTAGAGTGTTCTCAACCTGGATGATTTTCAAACTAAATGCTTCAGATTAATATTTACCACTGAGCTATCCAGGAGCATAGGTGCTTAGCTAAGGGTTTTGGGTTTAATTCCCTTGTCCTTGTGTCATCTTTCAATTATTCTAATATGACTCAGCAACGGCTGATTCACGTAGTTATAATCATTCATCCTTAGCTTATCATACTTACTTAATTGTATAGTGTTTCTTTCTTCCATCTTGATTCGCTTGGGATGTACAATGTATTTTTATTATTGGCAGAATAAAATCACAATCAAGTTGCCGGTGGTTGTGATATCAATGATAACTCTTCATATTTTATAATATCCACACGTTCATCACAGACTCAGTCTCAAAATATGATTGAAAAATGACACTGAGTATGGGATGATCCCTGGAAAGCTCAGTGGTAGCGCATCAGTGTGCTTATACAAAGGTCCCAGTTTAAATTGCCTTGTTCAGGTGTCATTTTTTAATCAATTCGAAAAATGTTCAGGAGCTTGGTGTAATATACCGGTTGTTCTATAAAATATGGCATGGATACCATTCAGAGCGGAGAGTTGTCAGAATTCATAAACGCAGAAATGTTCATTTTGTAGTGTATCCTTTTGATACACAACTTTGTTTGCAGTTATATACCCGCTAACTTTGTTGCGCGCCATCAGCGGTCAGTATTCGTTCCTACAGTCCAAGTGCGGGCTCAATAAGGGATGGATTCATTCATTCATTTTATTTCACTAGACTTTTGTTGGCGAGGTTCCCTCAAACATATAGTTTCGTGATGTGTGACTAACGTTCACTCGTCAGAGACAAATATTTATAATACATTGCCTGTACTTGTTTCAATCTATCAGTGTTTATTTTATAGTAAGCCTCTACACCAAAACTGAACCGTTCAATGAGCATTTATTGTAAAATAATGAACCTCGTACCATATCAAATTACCCATTGGAGTTACCACCAAATTAACGTCATATTGTCAAAGAAAGCGACTGTAGTGGTTGATAGATTAAATAATTTTAGCACCCAAGGGGGGTGATTCATGTAAAGAGGGACGCAACAACCAATCACAAGAGAGACCCTTCAATTTAAAACAAAATCCTGGAAGGCATTGATTCCCATTTTTTACAGATCCAATGAATAGTACAAATCCTCATTGGAATACCTGTACCAATCGAATAGGATAATTTTTATTCATTTCTTAAATTATTGTCAGGCTCAAATTTCACTATTTAAAAAAAAAGTGTTTTGTTTTTATCATTTCAGATATTACTTTGATGTATTTTCCTTGGATGACTTTGAAAAGGCTCGTCATGCGATTTATATGTTCAAGGACTTATTTGGAGCGATAAAATTTAACAACAATAGCTTAATAAGGTTTACATTGACTGTAAAGAAGAACTATCGGCGAATACCTTATCATAATTGGACACATGGGTTCTCTGTGGCTAACTCCGTGTTCTGCATCATCAAACACTCGCCCAACTTATTCACCACAAATGAGGTATCATTTAGTTCATTTTATACTATAGTATTTGAATTTTCTTGGATTGAGGATGTAAAAGCTATACAAAATTTATTAACCAATTTAACACAATTTCTACTAACAATTAATCACAGTGGGGAAATTATGGTAATTTAAAGGAATGGCCCTAGTGGCAATAGTGTCATTTAGAAAATAGGAGTTACGTTGTGAGTCACTGTAGAGTCACAATTCCACCGAAATCAAAGAGCACCTAAGAAAATTGATCATGGGCTCGACTAGCTTTAAATCAAAATCATTATTTCAAGGTTCCTTTATGATATTACAATGAAACATTTTTTATACGAATTTCAAGGGGTATTTTAAAAAATATATCTAAAATTCGAACTAACTATTTTTATGAAAATCTACATAGCTGCTGCACAATAAATCAAAAACCTCATTATGCTACAAATAAACATAAATGGATTGTATCGGAATAAGTGTGATGAATTTACGGTGTTTTTAGATTAATCGAAATGGAACACCTATCGCTAGAAAATCTAAGTTAAAAATACCCCCTTATGCATAAAAACGGTGACGGTAGCTAGCAGGGGAGGTATGCAACCAATCTAAAGCACGCCACTACGAATCTCTTTTTCACGCACGTAATTGAAGATGGATGACTTTTTATTTATGTTGTCGAAGGCCACAACCATTCCGGCCTTAAGTTGGAGTTTGTTATCCCCCGGAGTCTCGTACACTAGTGTTTTTATGTGGCCACAAACGTTAGGTCAGGGGAATGGGATTGTCAAGAACGGGTGCTACCCAGCCAATCCACCGATCCCCAAAAGCAGTAGCTATGTGTTCACGCACGCAATGGCCGTAGTGAGCTGGTTCGTTATCACACTGGGACCACATAAATGCTCAAATAGCCAGACTAGCGTCCTCCAACAGGCCAGCTAGAATGTTCTGCAGAATCTTGAGAAACAGTTAAGCAGCATGTATGCGGGTTTGAAAAATTTGCGCCCTATTAAACTATGGTCAATTATCCCAGTCTAGACAATGAAAGATAATCTGTGCTGATGGCTGGCTGGGTACGTCATATAACTGTTTTCCTCAACCCATTCGTGAGAGTTATGGGTATTTAATAAGCTATCCCTAATGAGTCAGGTCTCATCTGTACACATACCATGTTGTAGGAAGTGGAGCTCTTGAGCGCAGTGCTGCAACAGTCATCTGCAGAAGTCCCCCATGCAGGGAAGTGAACAAGACGTAATGCCTGCACTTTCTGGGCATGGTACGGGTGAGGCATTTATTCGTGAATAACTTCCCACACACTCTGATGATTGACATGTGTGGCGTGTGTTATCGCTCATGTGCTGATGGATGGGGTTTCCTCGATGCGCCGCAACATTTCCTCTTTAAAACTGGGCATATTGATAAGGCTTCATGCTCCAACATCCGGCTTCGTGACTCGCAGAAGACCTGTTTTCCAAAGACGGTGGTCAGCTCGTACGAACATTGGGTTCGGAAATCATTGGTGGTAGAGCCTCTCTACTATTCCACAATTGCCGCCAGCTGCCCTGTGCATCCCATGCATGTATGTCAGCTTCACAAACATGTAGCCTGCCATAGTGATTGTCCTCGTGCGACTGTGAAAGACGTAGGCCTAACACGTACAATGTAAACCTGCAGCAACTCAGCGTCAAACGGGGATGTGTGCGTATAGATTTCATATTTAGGTGAAACGTCAGGTACGTGCCTGTACACTGATCGGTTGCCTACTTCCCCTGATCCTTACCGTCACCTTTTTTTGGCAAAAGGGGAGGGGGGGCTTTACCGACATGAGTTTCCTATCTAAAGGTGTTTCGTTACGGCTCATCTATATCACCTGCAAAATTTTTAACAAATTAACATCCTAAAATTACAGATTTAAATAATTGAGGACGGGTACCATTGTCGCACAGAAGTGATAAAAGCTGAGCCAATACATCCCCTATTTTAAGATACCTGCTCACCACCGCACAAGTACAGAATTCCCCGTTTTCTTTTTAGTATGCATCATTAACTATCTTTATTTCACATGTCCACTGGCGCAGCCAAGGGGGAAACCCCCCTCGAGACCTTGCTACCCACCTACCTATTTATCGTCCTTAAAGCTATTGAAATCATACATTAGGAACTCTCCAAATGAAGGCAGACTTAATGGGCTTAATGTACAGTACACACATCCAGAGGTGTCGTTTACGGACCCATGTGGGAAAATGCCAGATCTGGTCCAGAACTGTAATTTGCCAGATCTGGGTATATCTGGCCCAGATATGGACCAGTTCTGGCCATATATAGTTTTTCCACATGAGGAGGATGAAGTTTTCAATGGACTTTCTATGAAGCCAAGGAAAATTAGCATAAGACTAAAGTGAATTAGTTCAAAGGTGATTTTGTGAGTTAAGAGTTAGTGCAAGTTGCTTATTTGAATTTTTAGAATTTAGCTCATAAAATAATTTTGTAAATAAAATTTCTAAAATACGATTTTTTGAAATTTGGATGATTGTATATTCTAGCAGTAATCATGGATAAAATTTGTTCTTAAAAACTAAATAGTCATAATAATTACAGAATTATGACCATTTTTATAACTTTTAAATTATTTTGAATATTATTGTATTTTTTTTTATGCGTTTCCATTTTGCAATACTTAAATTTTCAAAATTTCCCGTTGAAAAAACCAATGGACCTCGCTTAGTTGGTCAGTGAACTAAACCCCACCACACCCCCATAAACGAATCCTGAATGTGCCAGTGTGCTTGTCATATGGAATGATTTAACAAAGATCGTTAAACAGGTTTAAAATCAGCACAAACTAAAAAATTAACAATTTTATACGCTTCGAATTATCAACATATTTCGTTCCAAAATTCGAATTAAATCTTATTTTTTACCATTGCTTTAAATATAAATGTCATGTAGAATTATGGTGGGTTTAAATACTCTTCTATTCAAATTAACCCATTTTGAACTAACCAGATCCTACTGTACTTCATACACCTGTCAATATTATATTTTATTTCATTTCTACAATATTGTTAATGTATGTATTTTTTAATTAATTAAAATTATTTTCTCCCTAGCTTTGAATGTGTACGTCGGCTCAACAGGTTGTTACATATTTTTATTTATATTGATGTAAATATTATGAATGTGTTAATAGTAATATTTAAATTATAAAGTCGAGGTGAATAACAATTAAAGTACTAACCAGGGACGTCATTTAGTGGGGCAGGGTAGGGCAATTACCCCCTCCCCCTGAATTTAAGGTGTTTTTTTTACACGTTACTGTTACAATAGTCATTGTTTAATTGTGTAGTGATTTTCAGTTAAATGTTTACTTAGTTTTGGAAACCTCGTTCAGAATGAAGAGGAATCATGAAAATATCACGGATTTTTTTAAAAGGGCTAGAAAAGAACAGTCAGATATCATCTCTGACCTTAGCTCTTCGGTACCAGAATCGGCATTTGTCATATCCTAGTTCAGGTAAACCTATCGAGTAATTTTTTACCATTTCATATAAAAAAACAGTAAATTTTACAGTAACGTGTATGGTATTCGCCAATTAAATTATTTGCTAATTTTTATTTTCTATCTTAAACATGTAATGTGTATGGTATTCTTCGGTTAAATTATTTGCTAGTTTTTTGTTTTCTAACTTAAACATGACTTTGAGTTTGTAAGTACATTTTTTAAGAGGGTGTGGAAATATTTTATTTATTTTAGGTCAAACATTTACAAAGACGTCTCAGCCTCTAGCAACAACTCACCCACTTAGTAGTAGACCATTGGAATCGCACATTCAACCGATCATAAATTTTCCTCAGACCAAGAGTAGATTTTCCGCTTGATATTATAGTGTTTGTTCACCAGTGGATAGAATATTCACAAGCCGAAGATGCTGTGTATTGTTTCCCATGTCGACACTTATCTTCAAAATCTACAGTTCGCTCAGGTTAAACATTCGTGAGTCACACGTTTATCGACAATTAAGGATCCAGGAAGCGGAAGGATGCTTTAGCCCTTTTTAAGCAAAATGAAAGAAGTGAAAGACACAAAATGTCTATGACTGCTTGGGCTGAGCTAAAAATCTGAAGTTCAACGCAGATGTCAGTAGCATCTTTGTTATATAGTGAACGAACATCCGAAATCGAAGAAAATTGAGGGCATGTGAAGACACTTTTGAAAGTGGTCAGTTTTCTGGGTCAACAAGGCCTAGGATTCAGGGGCCCTGACGAGTCGGAGGACTCTGTGAATAAAGAGAATTTTTTGTAAATGCTAGAAACACTCTGTGAAGACAATCCTAAACTCAAAGAGAGAATGAGTCATCGATACAGATATTACAGCTCTATAGTACCAGAATGATTTGATAGCCTTGTTTTCTTCTCTAATTGTAAGTAATATTGTTGAAAAAAAATAAAAATCCTGTTTTTACTTAATAATGGCTGACGAAACCAAAGACTTTTCCCAGGCGGAACGGTTGGCCATTATAACTGTATATGTTGATTACGAGGGTTGGAAAGTGAAAGAGGGAGAGCAATAGGTTTGCATCATCTAAAGGATTGCTGTGCAGAGAATATTACAAATACACTTTTTCCCTTCTTTAAGAACAAGAGCTAGAAATTAAATATTGTGTTAGACAGTATTATGATGGTACCAAGGTAATGAGTGGTTGGGCAAGTGGGGTCCAAGCTAGGATGAAAGATCAGGCACCTCATGCTTCGTACTTTCACTGCCATGCTTACCTTCTCAATCTGGTGTTAGTGCATTCGATGGGTGTTGTTGAAGAAGCTACATACTTTGTTTCTACCCTTCAAACGATCTACTGTTTCATATCAAACAGCTCTCCACGACAAGAGCTATTTTTGGAAGCTCAAAGTAAACTGAAGCAACCCATTTTGAGCTTAGAATGGTTAGTCCCTACACGATGGTTTTATTGGCTTAGTGCAGTGAATAATATTTTTTTTAATTCCAAGCTATTTCAGTTGTGTTTGATAAATGTATTAAAGACAGAGTTGAAAGTGTTTGTATCCGAGCTCAAATTGAGCGACAATGCTTTATATTTCTTCTCTGTACTATGGATCTCATACTGGACAAAACATATTTCCTCTCCCAGAAACTTCAATCCCAGAATTTAGATTTGATGGCAGTGGGGTTCCTGATTAAAAGCACCAAAGAAGAGCTTGTCGGGATAAGAAGTGACGAGACATAAGAATTAGTGGAAAAGGCAACAATATTGGCCAACAACAGCAAACTAGAATGGGCTGTGACAAAAAGACAAGGGACTGTGACATCCAGTCTAGCAGATAGCATAGTCCTCAGTTCAGTGGGACAAACTGAAAGAAACACAAAGTTCATATATTTTAGTACTAGATACAGCTATGGATTAGTTCAACTACCGATTTTCGGAGAATCAGGATATTATGGAAGCAACGAGTGCGTGCGCTCCAAAAAGTAGAAGTTAATATCTTGGATGGTGAAGTGTTAAACCCTCTAATAAATAAAAATCAGACTTTTCTAATTGTTGACCTTTTGGAAAAGCATCTTCCTCTGGAAAGAAACTTTCTTCGGCTTATCAGTAATTCAACCTCTCCTGTCAAATATTTACAGAGCCTACAGAAGCTTACAGTGGCATATTCAGGAGTAATTTATCAGTTAAAATTTTTTTTTTCTTGCATTGCCGATCACCACTGCCTCTGACGAACGATTTTTTTTTATGGTTTAAAGAGGGTTAAGAACTATCTTCGGCCGACAACTTCCATTGATCAACACGCCTCTGATGATGTTCGTTGTGGATTGGGAAGAGGTTGAGAAAATCTCTCTTGACGAGCTAGTTAATGACTTTGCTAAAATTAAACATAAGACGCTCCCGTTTGCTGCATTCATTATTTTTACCTACTGTAAATAAAAATACAATTCTTAGTTAATTGAAATTAAAATATCCTTATTTTTATATATATTGCAAGTGTTTTCATTTCTTTGCATCTATATCATATTAACAACGAGTAAATGCATGATGTATACTTATGATAAGAAGTAAAAACTATGTATGGAAACAGGAAATATATGGAAAATAGTTTATTATTATTAGCACCGCGTCTTACTACCCGTTCGGGTTATACGCAGGAAAATTGTTCACTTAAGACTTTCAGATGAATTGAAAGGGGGTACACCAAACGAAATAACCTATAAGTTGTTTCCTAAAAATTCTTTCCGCTCCCCCCTGCCCCCTAAGAAAAAACTTAAATGACGCCCCTGGTGCTAAACTGTTTATGCAAATAATTCTCTCAAACAACTGCCGATGTTATTGCCCTTTTAAAACACGATAGCCACGACATAATGGCATCTAGTGGAAACAGAGTAGCGTCGAGTCGCAGCGTGGTCATGTTGGAAGCTAATAGAAAATAAATTGAAGATCAGCTTGCTTTTTGTCTTCTGGGAGAATACGTTATTACTCATTACCAATCGGCGACTTTAAATAAACGTAAATATAAACTTATTTGTTTGAATCATTTTAAATTATTTTCATGTTACTGATGTATAGGCCTATAAATATGTTCCCATTGTTTTAGATGTGCCGAATAGGTATTTATATATTCCTATCTAATTTGTGTTACCTATTCGGATATTGGTTAAATGAACTGGATCTTTTTCTAAGTCCCGAGTATATTACTGAGCTCCAACGTAAAATGTAATAATATAACCTAATTTTACTAACAAAATTTAAAACGGCTCGTACCATGGCTACAGGAACACAATTGCTTTTCTCAAACGAGCTAAACATAATGGTGAAGAACTAGAGAGCTCCCCAAAGAAGCTCCTCTCTTACATTTCCTCATTGGGATTAGAGGCGTACAAAACATTGGCTACAGCTTCAAAAATTCTAATTATATTGTCAGCGTCAGTAAAGCATTGTGGGAACGATCCTTACGCAAGTTATAAATCAAAGCCATAGCTAAGATCAACCATGTCTCAAGATAGACAAAGCTGGTGATTCTTTGAATATTAAGTGAAGTAGCCTATAGTCTTGATTTCAGAATGTCATCAAAAACTTTTCATCAATTAAGACTGAAAAAGGCTGTTTTTTGAGTTGTGTACAACAATAATAATTGAAAATTATAATTTAATAAAAAGAAACTTAATAAAATAGCTAAGCTTATTTTTTGTCTGTATTTTGTGTGGGTGGATGGGGTAGATGTAGCAGAGGTGGCAGCCATTTTAATATTTGTCTCAGAAGCCAAAATGCTTAACTACGCCACTGCTCAATATAACATGCGATTTGAGCTTAAAACACATGTATTCCTTTCAAAGGCTTTAAAAATCGCCATTGGAAGGTGACTATTTTGAAAAATAAATAAAAATTCAATTTCCCCTAATGATCTTAATAGCAATTTCTATATAGGCCTAACTTTCGTGTTTGTACAATAATATAAAATGTGTTTCACAATTTTTTCTGATTCAAGGTAATAACTACTATATTATTACAAATACATAAACTTGAGTAGTAAATTAATATTAATTATTGTATATGTTAATATGCAGGCTCTGGCAATGTATGTTGGATCATTATGCCATGACCTTGACCACAGAGGTAAAAACAATAAATTCATGCTAGAGACCGAATCTCCTCTAGCAGCTATTTATAGTACGTCCACCATGGAGCATCACCACTTCAACCAAACTGTCACCATCCTGCAACAGGTACACAGTTAAACAGCTATCATATTGCAATAAATAAATAACTAGAGTGTAAACTAACCACCAGAGATAAATTGCTGCTGGTTTATGGCCATAAATGTATCACGACATCTAACCTACTCATTTGTTAAATTATTATAGTAATGCAAGAGTATGCAAAAGGTGGCCCACATAACTGACTTATTTTCATACTATAGCAGTTTGATCCACACATTTTAATGTTTACCAAATGTCTGCAGACAAAAAAAACCTTATTGTCATCATCCATCAAATACTCGTGTGTGGCTATCAAACTGAAGCAGAAAAACATTTGAACTGATATATTGCAAGTATTGCTTTATTGCATCTTATGACTGTCAGTTTAGTAGGGTTAAGTCAAGTTAATAACTTTAACTTTTAGAGTAAACGAAATATAGATAGCTGAATCCGTAACTATTTTACTGCAACATTTACACATTTTACTAACTACAATACTTAATCAAGTACACAGTGTGATGTTCACACATAATCATGTAAACAAGTGTATGTTTATAGTTAGTCGTCATTAGATATATAATCAAAAACATAGTATGCTGAAGCGGGTAATCAACTGAACAATTACTATACTGACCAATTGAACATTTATAGGTACATTAAGCTTTCCCTATAAGGTATGACTTACTTTAATGGATTACACTATAATAATTAAAGGGTATTATAAAATAAGTCATATTATCCCAAATTGAATTATCATCGTAGTGCATTAGGTAGAAAAATTAAATATACATAATAGTTTCTAAGATGCCAGATTAAATAATCATAACACTTTAAGATTCTCATTTGAATATTTTCATAATTAGTCCGTTACAAATCGAAATCGTTACCAAACTGTCGTAATAAAAAATTAAGAGTCATGTTGCAACAAATATAGGGCCACAACTCTTAAGTCTCCCCCTTTCTACTAACTTTATTTATTTATCCACTAGGATGGTTATAAACGCGGGGATTTATGAAAGGTCCCGGAACATTGAAATATAATATATATTGACTGCTAGTTATTTTATTTACTATAAAACCAACCTTTTACAATTAGGTGACATATCTGACATAGGATAAAACTGTAGGCTATAAGATATCTAGGGTGGCTGAATCTTTAAAGTTTTATAAGTCCAAGCTCCAACCCAAAAGTCCTGGGTTATGTCTCTTCGCTGGTTAAATCCTCCGTTGCTAGCACTCATATCACACAAAACACACTAGTCACACACTCAGTGCTACTATGATGTTAAATGCAACAATGCAGGTATTAAGATGGGCAGATGATTTAGCTTTGATGGGCAATAGTAAGGAAGGTGTTGCAAGAAATGTAGTCATTTTATTAGAGGCTAGTAAGGAGATAAGTTTAGAAGTGAACGCTGAAAAGACTAAGTGTATGATTACACAAAGTACACATATTGGGGAGGATAATTTAAAGTTACTTCGAGCAAAATATAATTTAACAATGTTAATGGGTTTAAATATTTAGGAGCAATTTTAACAAGCAATTACGATATTGGAATGGAAATTAGTAAACGATGACAGTCGGGAAATGCACGCTATCACTTGATCAGTAAGTTGTTTACCCACCGCCTGCTGACAAAGAATGTAACACTCAGAATATAAAACAACAATTTTACTGGTTGTTCTTTGTGGGTGTGAAACGTATTCTCCTATCTTACATGGCGAAAACAAATTTAGGCTGTTCAAAAACAAGGTGCATAGGAAGATATTTGTTCCAAAAAAGGGATGAGAGTACTAGTATAGTGGGTCGTGGAGATTACATAATGATTAGTTGCATATTCTGTACTCATCGCATGACATTGTTAGGGTTATGGTCTCATAGATTACGATGGGCAGGACATGCAGCGGTAATAAGAGAATCTCTAACCGTGTCAGAGTATTTAGAGGCAAGCTCAAAGGGAAGAGACCATCGTAAAGACCTAAAGGCAAATGGAAGGATACCACTAGAATGAACCTGAAACAGATAGGATATAATAAGTTTGGCTGGATAGAACTCGCTCAATTTAGGGATTTATTATATGAGTATATATGTTTAAGCACCACGTCATACTTCTCATTTGGGTTATACGCTTTTGTACTAATTAAACTAATGTTTTTTTTATGGATTAGGAAGGTTATATTTTATAGGAAGTGTACCCGCATTTGTGTAAAGGGAAAGTGATAAACCATTTTGAAATAGTCACCCTCAGTACACAGTACAGTATAGTAGATTCGAACCTAGATATCCCCGTCACCATCAGTTTAATATACTGCGAGAATAGCGTGTTAGACCACGCATTCACTGAAGCGGGTAAAATAGGAATATGTGTCGTACTTTTTTAAGTGTGGAAATGAACTTTTAGGTTCCTGATGTTGTATTTAAAGTAAGTAAGGGCCTAAAAGACCATATTTTTCAAATTATAGTGTTTAAAAGAGTTTTTATTGAATTTTCAATGTAATAAGGAGAGAAATGGTCAAAATCTTTTATCTAAATGCCAAAATAGTAATAACCGCTAACGGTACTATGATAAATAATTCTGAGAGTTGCACAAGAGTGCTTTTGTGGTAACCGTCATTTCCTGAACCTTTACATACCCGTTTATCAATATCAACAATACAAAAAATTATATTAATTGACTTTTGTGTTCTCGGCCTCGGCTGCCAGACTTTTGAGATTTGTAAACGTTAACTCTGTATATTTCAGAAAGGACACAACATCTTCAGTAAGCTAACTAGTTCAGAATACAAGCAGGTCCTAGACAATATAAAGCATTGTATACTTGCCACAGATCTTGCCATGTTCTTTCTAAACAAAACTACTCTCAACGAGCTTGTAACAGAAGATCAGTTTTCTTGGAGTAACCACGAGCACAGGTAAGAAACCCTTACGTAGGATAGTCAAATAAATATTAATTATGATTCCAAGATTTACCCACGTGAAAAGTGAGATGTTAAACTTAGTAAAAGTGTATACAATATCATGCATATCTTGTCTAGGTCATGTGTTGATGATTGAGGAACAAAAGTATATTTCCCATTTCCTTTGGTAATTTCAGTGTGAATGTTTTGTTTCATTTAAACAAAATAATTATGAATTAATTTTGTTGGATCAAATGTTGAGTCATTGGCATAATATGTGATATATATATTAGCGTCTTATGATTTTCCATTCGAATCAAAAGATGGTGACCTTTCTTCGGTGGTCGAATGGTCCAAGGTATTATTCTTGCAATGTACTGGATTGCTGATGATAGATAGATATATCAGGTTTCATATCCCATTCGGTTGTACAAAGAGTTGGCTACCTCATTGGTTTTCTACGCTTCCTCCAAGTAAACGTAGATACACTTCTTCTAAAGTCAACCATCATATCCCCTAGCACAATAACGTAATTAGTGAATATGCATAAGCCCCAAACTGTTAGGATGAGATGCCGGGATACAAAAATTTAAATATGAAACAGACATGTAAGATCGGGTGCTATGCTGAACTGTGAGTTTCTTTTAACATTCAAACTGATAAAATATTGACTTCAACAAAACTTTATAAGCACACTAAAGTGTTTTTTAAATATGCACAACTATACAGGGTGGATGTGGGAAGCAACTGGGTGTGAATAGTAGACCTCAAAACAACGCAAAACGTCCTTATGGTAAGTAGCCCTACTTGATACACCTCCGTTTGAGTAGTTGCAAACCTGTCTATAAGGGATGATATGTCTCATACAAGAGGTTCAACAACAGTTTATCAAGTAGGGCTATTAACAATTCAAACAGATTCTTGAAGGGCCCTATCTTGGGAACTATTGACCGTAGGATATATATTCATAAGGACTTTTAGGGTGGTTTTTGAGGCATGCTAACCACACACTAGTTACTTCTCACATAAATCGATACAGCCTTTATACAGACAAATTTTTTAGATGTTTCAGTATTAAAAACGTTCTTATCAAATTACAATTTTTATTGATATTTAAAGTTATAAAAAAAAATTGTAATAGACTTTTGGTGTATATATGATATGTATATGTATGTGTATTGTAATGATACTGTTTTGGACACCTCTCATATATTAAAAAAGGCACGGATGAAGTGTATTTTTCTTTGATAAATTGTATATAAAATATCCTTTTAATACTTCATCCATGGGGAGTCACGCGCTTTTCAGAAATAATGTCAATCTAGTGCACTATTAAACCATTTTCTTTAAAATATCAGCTCCGTAGTATTTAACAAAATATTGTGACTCGCTTGCTCCCTTTACCCAATAGAAAGCAAGCCTTCACAACACCTGTTGCCAGGAGTCTTTCTATTAGTTAGTTTTAACACTGGTGTCAAGGGGTCCAAGAGGCAAGGGGTAGGTCATATATAAGCCGCTTGTGCGTATGAATCCATAGCACATCCCAAGAAAATAAAATCCTTCCTATACCCGAGACCCATCGCTAACACTCATGATCACCAATTCTCACCTCAAAGTGTAATATATTCTAATACTCCTGTATTTCTCTTTCAGCGTAATTTCACCGGTTTCATTTTATCAGGTATTAAATTTCATTCATGAGGTTAAGAGTTACAACAGTGACTCGTTACTCAAACAGAAAATCAGCCCTTTCTCTGATGACCTAGCTTGGAATTTCTGCCAAGGTGGATATTTAGAGTCGGGCAACAGCCGAACGGTGAATCCATAGCAGTAACACATATCTACAGAAAATAAAACATTACAGAGTACACGGAACATGTAATATTGTAAAAAAAATCCGTTAACCATATCATTTACTATCATATATTCAGTTAAATAAAACAAGCGCAACATCAAAAATGTTTTTAATGTCATAATTATAAGTTTCAAATATACTCAGATCACATAATCACGAGCGAGTGCGCAGTAAAGCATTCTCATGTCTTCATCATCGCAAAAACCTATATCGTTATAGATACTGCTCAATCACAGGGCAATATCTCATTATAAATCCGTATCATCTTAATTGGCGCCCATCGCGGTCGCGTAACTTCATAGTATATTTAAATATATGTATTTATATGGGTTTATGTGTATGTATGTATGCATGTATGTATTATGTACGTATGCATGTATGTATTATGTACGTATGCACGTATGTGTGTAGGTATATACCTATGTATTTATTTATGTATGCCCTGATTATGGTATGAAGCCCGTTATGGAAGGTGTTTCATCCTAAAAAAATACTAAATATAAAATAGGGCTCTGTTATGAAATAGTTAAGGCCTCCTAGATCGGGCCTTTGGCCAAAATCAGGATAAACTTAAGCTTAAGTACCCTTAGCTTACTCTGTCAGGTATCAAGCTTACCTTGAATTATTCCATTATGGTATATCTTATAAGATAGGTCCATAGTGTATTCCGGCAAGTTAAGACAGCTACCTTCCAGTGTAAACGGAGTGTATTCACATACGTATGAATGTATGTATGCATGTAGGTAGAAGTAAGACAGGTAGGTGTATGGCTAATAATATAGTAACATATTTTTATTGTTGAACTAAAAAAAAATTAGTTTCTTTCTACCAAAATCCTACTAATAATATTTGTGCAAAGTAACAATTAGAATGCATATCCTTTTTTTCTCCTTATAATAATTTCAATATTGATGCTACTAAGAATACAGTGTTGTCTTTCATCTTGGTTGAGTCTAATACTCTTTAAATTTATGTTTTTAAATATTCAGTTGAAAGATTTGGCTGCGAGCATAGGTTTATTTATGGTTTCTGTAATCAAATTTAAATTTTGCTAACAAACATAATTAATAATGTAGTAATGAATATAACTTGATAAACACATAAAAGTAAATATTTGTATTTTTGTACAGACTGTTATTGAAAGCATTAACAATGACAGGCAGTGATCTGTCTGCGAGTGCTAAGCCATGGAATCTTCAGATGAAGACTGTGCGCGTGATATTTGAAGAATTCTACGAACAGGTGAGGCTATCGAATAACCTTCGTGAAATGCAAAATCCATTAAAATTCATTAAGTTATTACTGGCGTTAGAAAAACTTACCATTACTGAAGGTCTATTTAAAAAAAATATATTAAATAAGAAGGCAACTATGCAAAATTTATCATTTGAAATCACATTCACTATGTCATAGTTTTAACATAAAAATATACATGCTAGTAAATATAAATATAAAAATAACCACTCTACTTCTGGTTTAGGTGAAATTAAAATAAATCTTCTACTTTATACTAAAATTAATTTTGTTTAAAAAACGAGGTAAAGCTTCTTTTCGTTCTTAAGATTACTACTTCGATGAATTAAACTAATTCTCTCTATCCTAAAACCATACAACTCATCACTTGATCATCTACCCCCCTCCCCCCAATTATTAAGACAGGGAGGATTTAAACCATGGATCTTCATTCAAAATGTGTAAATCGCTTTCTTTCGTCTCTTTAGGTGAAAAATACTCTCATTTTAATTGCGTTAAGCTACCATAATGTTTATTATTTTAACGTATATCAGCAATAGAATATGAACAAAACGATACATCCTATCGTTCCCACAGTCTCAATCGAAAAAATGTCACCTTCTCCACCGTTTCAATCGACAAATCATTTGACAAGTCATTGCGTGTACTTTATGTCTATACTTAAGATGTGTAACTCCTTCCGAGAATCTGGTTTGGGGACACTATGTTGATCAACTTTTGCTTATGTAATCGAGATGTTAGATTTATTTTAACACCTATTATTATTATTTCTCTGCCTAGCGGCAGGTCATCGCATCATGGCGTTCCACGTGGTTCTGTCCTCAGCAATACTTTTCATTCGTCTGCAACTTCTTCCAACCTTGATGTTACCCGTTATCTGATACTTTATATGTCCCCTTCCCCTCTCTCTATCCACCATTTCTTCCATAGAATCCGCCAATTTACTTCTCATTCGCAGCCAATCCAGTTTCTCTGTCTGTTTTTGACAATCTCTAAATTCCTCCTCTTTCTCCCAACTCTCTCCAGCACTTGCTTATTCCTTAATCATTCTACCATGCTTATATTTCTCAACCTCCTCCAAGCTCACACCTTAAAGTTTGATTCACACTGGTAGGATTGTGCGCGGGTCGTGCTGGGATTGTGTTCGTACCGTGCTGGACTGTGACCTTGGTAAATCACTTTTGAAACGATCCAAGACGACACAGTCACAGCACGGCCTGAGCACAGTCCTATGAGTGGGAATCAAAAACGGTCTTACAAGGTAACTCTTATGGGAATAACCTGTTCGAGATTGTTGGCAGCACGACACAGTCCCAGCACAGACTGCGGACAGTGTGAATCAATCTTAAACGGTTCCAATCTTCTCTCCTCCTCCTCCTCCTCCTCCTCCTTCCTTATTGTCCACGTCTCCGCTCCATATAGTGCCACACCCCAAGTAAAACATTTTGCCAATCTCTTTCTCAATCCTTTATTCAGGGGGCCACACAGCAGTCTCTTCTTGTTATTAATGCCACCTTGGCTATGGATTGCACTGGAATTATTATTATTATTATTATTATTATTATTATTACACAGTGATCTGGTCTCAAACATGAGAATGTAAACATTAAGCCAAAAATCTGTTTATATAATTATATATACATTTGTGACCACGCGGCCTAAATTATGAGGCGAGTTTATATAATATTGTGTGTTTTGGATTGTGAAGGACAAAGCTAGTAGTGCAAGGTGTTATGATTAGCCAGCAAACAAAGATAATAGAGGCGCTGACCACATAAACAGTGTGAGCATTCCAAAGAGGGAAACCAGTCCAAGCGGCAGAATAAAGAGTGGTGTGCCCAGGTATCGAGTCTAGAGGGTCACTCTGCCCGTTTTGGAGGTTACGCGGGATAGAACACCAGCATATCAGTACTTGTGTTTGAGGGATACCACTCGAGCCCAGGGTACCAATATGGTTTATTAAAATATCACTCATGTTAAACACGGTAAATTACTAAATTAATATGACAGGCTAGATAGCTAAGCGGGGCGCTGTATGTGTACATTTAGATGGAGTCTATTATGTTGGATTTTCGGCTCTTTAGCATAATACTGGCAAATAAATTGCTTCAGATGTTAAACAGTGTAGTTATAGATATGGCAGTAATGAATTGAGATGAACATTATTTCTAAATCAGGATGGAAATATTAGATTACTGAGGTAATTATTTGAATAAGATTGTGATCAAGACAGGCGTACGACAGATAAGCGTAATTAGAACTCATGCTAAATCGTATTCATAGACGATATAGGGCCAGTTTCATAGTCAAATTTAGTACGCCTCAAGTGCGGCGCTACACTAAGTTCATGACGACACCTACCTAAACCAGAATGGAATGGGCCAGTTTCCTATGCGAGAACGGCCCATTCCATTCGAGTTGAGGTAGGTGTCGTCTTGTATTTAGGATAGCGCCGCACTTGAGGCGTACTAAATTTGACTATGAAACTGGCCCATAGCTTCAAATATAATAGTTTATCTACATGGTTTCGCAGTGCAAATACATTATTTTGGAACATAATAGCATAATAGTGCAACAGGAGGGTATAGGCATAAACAAGAAACATAATTTGATGACTGGAAATTGAATGAAAATTTAGGCTGAAAGCTAAGAGTACAAGTTTTGTCAAAAGTCTATAAGAGTAGTCAAAAGTAAAATTTTATTTGTCTGGTTGGAAAAAATATGAAGGAGGTAAACAAGATTAATCGTTTGAGGACTATGTCTAACACAAACGCAATTTGAGGAGGGCTGAAGGCGAGGGCACCATTTTATCAGAAACTTACTAAGAATGTGTAGAGAAATCAAGGAAATGACATAACTGATGCCTATCAGACAGGTTATACTGTACGTTGAATCGATTTGGAACATTCATTTAAACGTAAACGTTAACCATATTGAGAACGTAACAAGTCTATTAGAAAGAAGTGTTTTGGAAAGATTGGGCAGGGGTAGAAATATTGTAAATGGAAATTAAAAATACAGATGGTATGACAGACCTAGTAATATGTTGGAAGAGTTGAGTTGGGAACCTTTCGGTAAGAGAATAAGGAAATTAGTCTGAGCAATCTGTATAAATCAATAATGAGAATAGAAGGAAGATAGAGATAAAAAGAATTAAGTGTCAAAGCTTGCAACCTTAGTAAATCTAGAGCATGCAAGGATGACGTAAACCTAGGTCTAGGTCCTGACTCAGAAGTCACGTATTCGCACCAGGTCATGTTTTTAAAAACAGATTGTTTTACCGATTAGCATAACACAGAATATTGGCAAAACTATTAACTCAGGGAAACACCTATCCTTTTATATATATATATATATATATATATATATATATATATATAACAGTGAGTTCTTATACCTTTATAGGAGAGGAGGGCCGCCGAAGGAAGCAAGTTGTTAGAGGGATACTTTGAAGTGCTCTTCATACTCAGCTACCAAGTCACAGCAACCTGTGAGAATAATATCCTACAGCTTGAGTCCCTGTTCAGTACGGAGGACACCCCGACCCATCTTAGAAGTTTGAGTTAGAAAACAACCATGCACCTCCGGGCGGTTGGGTGTTCAACCCCAATTAGAGTTAAAACACCGAAGATAGGTCAGGGCACGCAACTGCTGAGTAGGGACATTAATAAAACGGGAATCTTTTTCTAAACTCTTTCAATTAGTTCTAATACCTACATCACATGTATGCACTCGTATGGTATTTATTATATTTCAACAAACAATACCAAAATAGCCCCGCAATTATTTGCTGTTGCCTACCCATCTCACTAAGCGATCCTGAAACGCCAGCCCATGATTGGGTGGAGTAGCGACAGCAGAAAGGGATATATAAAAGAAGGAGAAACTTTTACAGGAAATTATAAGGGTCTAGACAAGAGCAGATTTTTTTAATATTCTTATTTGTAAAAGCAGCATTGAAATATTTAAATGAGATGTCCGTATAATTAGTGAAAATAGGGACAGTGAAGGGCTTAGACTTAAATCAACATGTATAGTACGCGATAGATATAAAATAGGCTTTTAACCAATTAGTTTCTTGTTGGAAGGAGGGGCTGGAGGTCCAGGGGTAAGGTGTCAGACTTCTGTGCTAGGAGTCCGGGATTCAAATCCCGGGTCTGACACAGATTTATTTGATTACTGAATCCTTCACCTCAGGCAAAATGTGTGTTTTCACGCTTTGTGAATGTGGGGAATGCCAGGCCTCCACCGTGGTTTGGAACCCACGATAAACTGTAGGTACCCTCTGCTTTCCACTATCATCTTTCTCATGTATCATCCTTCCATCTGGGGTTAATGGAACTCGCCTTGATGATGTCCCCACCTCAGAAATAAATTCCTTTATCGCCAGGAAAGCAGAGGTAAGATAAAGTCTGATGGCCAATATTTAGAGCGTTAGCCACATCCAGTTTCCTGTTGTTTATCAATAATGGATTAATATTCATCATAATAACTAGAATATATTATTTTACTTATTTAGCAAAATACTATATTGAAAAGTCAATACATTGATTGGGGCAAACTACACAAGCTGAATGAACTTTATGAATAGTGTGGATAAAAATAAAATATTTTTGAGATGAAAACAATTGTCGAGTCAATCGATCAATTTTCATCTTATTATGATATATAAACTGGATGGTCTGGCGATGTTTTAATTAAGTACGCGCAAAAGACTTCCTACGTAAAAGTGTAACTCATCGTGGGCTATCCTGGACGTTTTAAACATCAGTGTAGATTATTTCTTAGAGTATTAAAGGCAATAGTTAAACATAATTAAATTGATCTAATTGTGAGATGTTTTTATAAAATGTTTTTCTTATTGTGAAAATGTCATTTGACTTCACTTATAAAACTTATTTTAACTATTAGGCCCTACTGAAATAAATTTATTCGAAATAATTTTAGAAGCAATTAAGGGAAGCTTTTGGTGTAAGTTTGGCCATAAATATTAGTTTAAATAAGCCTCACATACGTTGGGAGTCTTCTTTATTAAACATGATATGTTTGGTGTTTGTTTGGTCAAAGCCGCAATGATGTTACGGTTAAGCTAATGTAGGAGTTAGAAAAATTAGTCTTGCACCAAGAGTTGAAATTATTCATAACGTGAAATCATTATGTTTACATAGGGAGACGCTGAAAGAGATTCAGGAAGAATCCCTAACTCTATGATGGACCGAAGACAGCCTGATCAGCAAGCTGCATCGCAGGTGGGACAGAATTAATCTCATTCTACCTTGTCCTCTTAATGTTGCCATTCCATTTACTCAATTTCTTACTGCTTTTATTTTCCCAAAGTACCACTTGCGATTTTCTTTGTGGATGCGAATCGTGGTCTCTCACTTTGTACAAAGATAATAAATTGAGTTTTTATTAAAATAGATAGCTTAGAAACATATTTTGGCCTAAAAACAAGCAGGGAAATGTAAAAAGGTACATAATAAATACCTTTATGGCTTGTGTGCATCTCTAAATATATTATTAATAATAAGTAGGGCTAGGATTTTGATGATTTTGCAACTTTTTTTTTTGTCAAACCTAGAATGTTGTCCAAATATTTACAAATGTGTTTCATAAGAAACCTCGCTTATTTAAGTAGCTTTGTTAAGGCATTTTTTTATTTTCCCGTATTTTTACGCATATATGGAATTTTTAAGAGTTTTTCGGTCATAAGTCATTTTTTGTTATTTTTGAGTCATGTTCCCATGTGTAGAACATCTCTGCACACGTCATAGCAAATGGTGGTGCCAAAACGATGGTTAGACTACTTCCACTCCTCCTCTGTCTCTCCCTTCAAGCTGGCGATAGGATGGATCTTCTTCCCCCTCCTCTGTCTCTCCCTTCAAGCTGGCGATAGGATGGATCTTCTTCCCCCTCCCCTGTCTCTCCCTTCAAGCTGGCGATAGGATGGATCTTCTTCCCCCTCCCCTGTCTCTTCTTTCAAGCCGGTGATAGCTGGATAGCTCTTCTCCCTCCTCCCCTCTAGCATAGTGTGGCTGTTGATAAACTAGTCTTGTGAGGCTCTCAACTTAGTGATTTATTCTCAAGATGTTTAATATCAATTTTAAGTTCAACTATTCTGGTCAGATAATTATAGGGTCAGGCATCTGAAATGTGAGGTATTTCCCTTACATCCACACGTGGCGTGCCTCACGCATCATGAGTGTAACCATGATTAGGACATTGGTTAGACATCGGTTAGGCAATGGTTAAGACAATGGTTAAAGAATTGTGATAGCACTGCTGCCTAGGGAAGTTAGGATCTCAAGTGATATGTTAACCAGGGCTGGGTGAACGAAGCATTCAACACGACAGAAGGTGTCATGAATTCGATGGCAATGTATGAGAGCAGATTGCTTTGGGAAATAAACCAACAGTAGTGTATGTGATTGATTGTGTTTTCTTGAGTCTCTCACTCAGACCCCTCGCCTACAAATGAGAACTCGCACCACCTTGCATTTTAGTGTCAGAATGGGATGATAATGTATAATAAGCTTGGCCAGTCCTTACACTAAGCCAGTTTTTCAGATAACGAGGGCTTATTGTCTCTCTACATTTTTCGGAAGCTGCACGTATTAATGTGAATTTCAACATCCAAAATACCTAAATGAAAGAAAGTGCCTTTTCTTTTCTGAATATGGTGAAAAAGTATTATCTGCCGATAGACAAATACAATATTGTAAGCTCTGTGAAGTGAGAGTTGCAGTGCAAAAGAGATTTACTGTGTAGCAGCATGTCAAGAGGAAATGTGTCGATATTACCTTGATCAAAGTTAATAACCCAAAATTGCGTGTTTTTTTAGAAAAGCACACTGGTAAGATTTTACCGGACTCCTCCACACTAAGAAAAAATTATGTCAGTCATTGCTATGAAAATACCATGAAGAAGATGCTAGGAAAAGTATCAGAAAAGAAAATATGGGTGTCTATGGATGAGACAACTGACTTTCTAGAACGATATGTAGCTAACTTAGTGGAAGGTACGATGGAATAAGATGGCCCTGATGAACATTTTCTCATCAATTGTGAACATTTAGAAAAAATAAATTTTTCAACAATAAGCAAACTCTATGATAGGTCCTTGAACTTAATATGTCCCGATGGCATCCAATGCGACAATGTCCTGCTCTTCGTGACTGATGCTGCCAGATGGGGGACTTATATTGAAGCATGCAACTATAACTGTGAGAACTTCCAAGTTGTGAAAGAGATAATTTATTCGTTTGACAGCAATGAAGCGACCTTAATTAAAGTTGTACAGGAACTTCTTTCTAATCCTGAAATTGCAGGTAAGTTTTCCTACCTAGAGTCGAATTTTGGATTTCTGCCTAGTGCCATTACTTCATTGGAGAAGTCAGCAGTTCTATTAGATGGATCAAATAAATTTGATAAAGAAAGTTGTGAATGATCTAAATATTGTGACTAGAAAAGTGGGAAAGCCTGTGCAAAAGAAAATTGAACAAGTTAAAAAAATATATGAAAGCTGTGCTTAATTTCAGATGTGCTATCAGGGAAAAACTTTTCTCGTCGTTAAATTTTAGGAGACTTTGAACAAAGCGACGTAGTTTATTCCAAGTATGCTCCTGTGGTGTCAGTAGAAGTGGAAAAGAGCTTCTCTATTTTTAGAACTTTGTTAGCAGATAATATAAAATAATTTTCTTTTCAAAATCTGCACATGGATTTTGTTGTGCATTCCAATCCTGAACTGTTGAAATAAAAACTCCAAGTTTGCCATGTCAAATTAAACTGTCAAAAAATGTAAGTTGAATTTGTATGTCTTTTTCTTGTTTAATTTTATATGGAATATTTTTTGATGACAAAATTAAAACTTTCAGTTTGGCACAGAAACGGAACGTTAGATTACATTTTAAGGTTTATTCCTTTCTTATTGGACTTATTTTAGTAAGGGGGGGGGAATATTTTTTTGTCATTTCTTTAGTTTTAAAGAGCATTTTTTGCCATAAATGCATTTTAATAGGGCATTTTATAGCAATGTTTAGGTCATAAAAATTCTAGCCCTAATAATAAGAAACGCAGACTTAGGTAGGTGATCATGTGGTGCGAGTGGGTACTGACAGACAAGTACACAAAATTTTAATAGAGAAATCTGAAGAAACAATATTCCTAGGTGGCCAAGACTTCGATGAAACTATAATTTAAAAATTGATTTTAAAACGATTGTGTTTCAGGTTAGGGATTGGATGGAAGTGTCTTAGGATAGGGTTGAATTGTAAGCTTACGTTCTGGTGGCCATGAATTTTTGTGTTCAAAAAGGTTTATTTTTAATGTTCTGTTCTCAACAGCAATTAAATTTGATGTGCGGGCTTACAACGTTAAAGACTAGTCGAAAATTAAGCTTCGAGTGCAATCAAAAGCTTCAATAGCTGTAAGTAAGCGTTTACTCGCCGGGATTTTTTTTTTAAGCTATGGTGTACAAGTGCTAAAGTGTTTGGACCTTTGGTGAAGGTTGTCTGATCAAAGTTTGGGCTCATCTAGACAGAGGGTTGGCAACCTTTTATGAGAGAAAATCCATTTTTGATATGATTTATAAAAAGTATCCCAAGAGTCACACCTCAGCTCAAGCTAGGATTAGGGCCTAGGGCGGTGGTATTGTTAAGTACCCACTTCAAGAGATTTGATTAAAAGTGATAAATGTCACCTTTTCCTTAAAAGTTAAAAAGCCGAAGTTAGATGTTCAAAGAGCTTCAGAATGGCTACCCCTGATTGCTATACAGCTACACACTCCAATACTATCACGTTTCACTACAAATGTGTAAAGAATAAATCAACATCATTAGTTTAAGCTCATCACACTATGTCTTATGAATCTAAACGATTATTGTAAATATTATAAATCACAACCTTAAGTCAAAGAGAAATCACATATATATTATATACACAACCTTAGGTCTAAATAAAAAGCGAGATCATATATATATAT
>CABEEJ010000330.1:45543-55797 GCA_901482245.1 Timema douglasi
ATATATATATATATGTATATTATACAATCTAAAATTAAGTTTCAGAATATACCCACACTAGTGGGCACGCTGACAAAGACTTAAAGTATCTTCTAATTTGGTTTTCTGGGTATAGGAAGCCACGGCTTAGATCCGGGCTGGGAAAACTAGTATTGTTTGCAAGTATCTCTCAACAAAACTATGCTTACACTTCCTGGAAATTCACTCTTCACTGTCCGTACTCGATTACTTAGTATAAATTATGCTTAAAGCCCTGATCGGTAATAAAACGCAGACGAGCTATAAAAGTATACTGTAGAATAAGTTTTAAAACTATCTTAAGCAAAATAATAATAAAACATAAAGAAAGTATAAAAGAGATCAAGATGTGTATCTTCGAGCTCAAGCTTATCACATTGGAGTATTCGTATTAGTAGAGAGTTAAGGGTGTTACCTTTGTAAATGATATTTTTCATTTTAGTTGTGTTTCTTGGACAAGTAAAAAGGTTAATCATTGTGTTACATTTTTCCCAGGTTGGATTCTTAACAGGAATCTGCGTCCCGTGCTACAGCCTACTGTATCGTCTTATTCCGACCACAAAGCCCCTGTTGGATCAGTGTGAAGCCAACTTAAAACGCTGGATTGAAATTAACGAGGAGGTGGTGAAGAGTAAGGAGGAACAATTCCGCCAAGATAAGGAACAAAGTCTTCGGAGAGAGGAAGAAGACAGAGTGAGCGAATCTTCAGGTGGTGGAGGAGAAAATAATGACAGTAAAGAATATTCAACTGCCAAAACTAAAGTCAGTGGAAGTCGCGAAGAGAAAATAAACCAAAAAGATATTGACAAAGCAACTCGTAAAGATAATATAACAAACCCGACCAATACATCAGGTGAAATAAGCGCAGGGGGAGGAGATGAGTTAGAAGATAATTCAGATAAGAGTTCCCAAAATAAACATAATTATGAGCATAGCTCTTTAACTAAGAATTGTTAGTTGGCACATGTCAATTGGAAAACTGTCAATAAAGAATAAAATGTGTTATATTCTAGATCCACACAATTTAGTATGTTCGTGCTTTCATCACCTATGTCGTTATCATATAAAATATATAATCATACACTTATTTAAGGAATATACCTATGAAATTCCTATTTTCCAACCAAAACGTTATTATATAGCGGGATTTAGGTAGGTAAATTGGAGAATTAAACATTTGTAATGATTTTAGGAATTTCACATCTGTATTAAAGGGAAAACAAAAGCGAAGCAGGGCCAAAATCCCCTTGCTCGTTGAGTATTGATACAGCGCCGTTATATTATTATTATTATTATTATTATATTTGGCCTTGTTAAACATGTCGTATCATGTTTGTAATTGTATGTATATGTCACGGATAAAACATGAAGTATAACCAATTCATGAAATGGCCTGTGACTCATAGCTCTGTCCATCGACATCAGCCAAAGCATGAAATATATATAATAATTCACCAGAAGGTCAGGGCTTTGGCCGGTTAGATCTAGATGCGGCCGTAGGAAATTGGCCAGATCAATTATTTTTCTTCATTCCAGTTATATTTTACTATACGGTATACAAGGAGTCCAGGCTATTCTTGAGGCAGCTGGTTTCGAGCCTTGGCTGTAATATAATATAAGTTTATAAGGCTATCATCTATTATAACTTATTTTAAGGTGAATGAGTATTAAAGTGAACTGGAGACTTAAAAACCAAGTGTCAATATTTGTCTGCCACCTTATATGAAAATATATTAAGATAACTGTAACTTATTTAAATTATAAAGATCTACGTCCTTTTCAGAAAAATAAGTTAACATTGTATGTATTGAAATAACATAAATTTAAATAGTTATTTTTTTTAAATATGATAAAGATAGTTTAATATTTATTCAATAATATCTTATTGACATTTGAGTGATGATGGGAATTCCAAAAACCGATATTTATTTAAAACTTTGTTTCATAAGTATCAATATCTAGAGCATTATTTATTTTATATTTACAATCTAGATATATGTAAGGAGTACGTTGGATGAAACTTACTTTGGTATTATATTATTTTTCGAAATGAAAATTAGTCTAGCTCAAGTCAAAAAAGATTCTGGAAGTAATAAATTATGAAAAATTTATTTACTAGACAATACCTTTTCATTACAAATAAATCAAACTGTACAGTTACAATAATTGTTTAGTGCAGTTGTGTATTCTAATATAAACAAGCATTTTTGTATTATTATTATTAAAAATGTTAAATATAATGGCATGTAAACAAAAAATCATAAGACATAATTTTGTAATTATATAATTAGAATATTTCGTCTTAAAGATTTTTTTTACATGCAAATAAAACTGAATATGTATTCAAACATGCATTTAAATGAAGAAATAAAAAATTTAATAACAGCTTTTTAGCTATGTTGGATAGGAGAACTAAATTTTAATTGTATTTAGATGTCTCAGAAAAGAATATTGCTAAGTGAATTATTTCGGGTTTTATCTTAGAGGGCAAAAAAAAATTGTTGTGCCATTAATATTTTATACAAGGAGTATACATTTTACGCCTGCGCTGTTTACTCCAACATTATACCAAAATAAGAATAATTGTATTCAAATCTACTGATATCCAAGCAAGGGTATTAATTTATTGAATTAATCGGTCCGCGTTGGGTGTCGATTAAAACGTTACGGATCGGCGATGGGCACCTATTGAAGTGATACCGTTTAGTCAGCTGATAATTTCCCCGTGATCGAGCACTAATTAAAGCATTACGGTATTTCGGTATTGTTAGATAATTGGTATTTATAGCCTCGTGATCGAACGCCAATTATTACGATACGGAATTATTATGTGATATTTTAATTGAATAAATAACACCTTTAATGTTGCACAAGATTTATTACAGCTATTTATCTTCGGTATGAAGATATTATGTAGAATGATACAATTTTCGTTGAACTACAGATTATTTATTTGTAACATTTTCTATGTACTCTATGGATTTCAGTTAGTGGCACTGTCTTATTACAACGTTCTGTAAATTTATGTCACCAGCACTGTATATTACTGTCTTTGATTACAAAGTTCTTGTGTGATGGTGTTCACTGTGTAGATTTATGCTCGCCACACATAATGCAAGATGATTCATTCGGGACTGTACATTTAGTTTTTTAACTCATGATTAGAAAGTCATAAACTTTGCTTTTCTCATGGCAAGTAGAATTGTATCATAGAAGATGCTGGATGGGCCCACCGACAGCGTCCAGACACATAATAGCCCGACGCTCCTAATTGTGTGATGTAGAGTAAGTGTTCAATCACGAAAACACAAACAATACTGATAAAACATTTAAAAAATGACCAAAAGTTACGAAAGAGCTATCTACTGTTAAAATGTTTGACAGTTTAAATCAAAACACTAAGATGATCATTATTTGATAAAGTCTAAAATGTTAACTACTCTACGAGACACAACCAAACCGAAATATATTTGTTCTTCAATGTATTTTAAAGGGCATGCTCAAAACTTCCGAGATGTATTGACAAGCATAGATCTGGTTAATGACCCAAGACAGAACTTGAAAGGCTGTTAAGCTGTTCCTGGTACCTGTCACCCGACATTGTCTAAAGAGAAGGTTGACAAATATCTGAAGGTTGGGTTTTGTGGAGGGGGTAGGCAGGCTACGTAAGCGATAGCAGAGTTCCTTGCAGGACATCGCTGAACTAATTTAAACAAATTTTGGCACAAAATTACGTAAGTTCTATGTGGTATTTTAATTTGAAAAAAATATGTACCTTTATTTGAGCTAAAATTTATTGTTTGTATGGGAAAAAAATTGACCCCACTCACAACGTAGAAATGCAAAATTTGCATCAATTTAATAAATTAAGCAATAGGATTGTTTATAATATATTTCTATATAAACATAGAAATATATTTCAACTACAAAATAAAAAAATACCACGTACTCCTGCGATATTTCATAATCCCGGAAAAATGTACCAAATTAGGTGTTATTTTTGCTCTTTTCTTAGCCCAACAGTCCCACCTTCATGCAGCCTTAACAACAAATATTTTGTATTGAAAACGCATGTGAATGAAACGTTTAAATTATTAAAGTTATTTTTACGTAGCAATCTTACACTGTTTTTGAAAACTGAGCTCTTATAGATCGAGTGTTTTAAATAGAAATAACACGTAAAACATGCCAGTCAATAATGTCGATTCTCAATTAGTTGGGGTAGAAAATAAAAGAATAACAAGGGCTGTGAAACGAGTATTTACTCCAGTGTTTAGAAGAAGCAATACTAGCTCCGTTGCTCGAGTAACTGTTGCCATCTGACGCAAGTATCTCTAATCACTGATAACTCAATCACCGATACTTTTGAGATCAAGTCATTGGGAGTAGCGATGATCGGGTGTATACCATTACGTCGCAAGTCCATTACATCGCGTTTTGGGAACAAATACATTGCAGATCCATCACATCGCATTTCCCCTACCTCTCTATACTCAGCCAACCCTACTCTGACGTACAACCAATAGGATTGAAGGGGCGTATATATACAAATACATCGCATGTCCATTACATCGCGTTTTTGAACAAATACATTGCAGGTCCAACACGTCGCATTTATCCACCTCTCTACACACAGCTAGCCATATTGGCCAACACGATCCCAACAAGTTGTGTTACAATATAAACGCACTCTCAACATGTTGGGGATGTTGGCCAACATGTTGGTGTTGGGAGAACCTGTCAGAGCCATTAAGTTGTGTTGGGTTGTGTTGGATCATTTGTTAGAGATAATAAACGACCAACCCAACATGTTGGCCGAGTTGGGAGGTTCTGCGCATGCGCTATCGAGTTGGATGAGTGTCTAACCTTGGTTAAGCATGTGTTTTATTTTCAGATTAGTTTAAATTTTAAAATCGGTGCTTGCATAATTTTGTGATCATGGAATGAAACAAGGCTAATACAGTTAAACTAATTGATTTAAATTCTGAAAATGGAAAAATTACACCTGGACACGAGAATCGGACCAGGGACCCATGTCCAGGTGTCATTTTTCAATTTTCAGAGTATAATATCTAGATGGAGAATTCCTCACTAAAAAGAATAAATAATAATTAATACCTTCGGCTACTAGATTCTTAATTGAGCTATATCAAAAGTATTCTGTTCTTTGTGATGTTACATGTGTACAAAGCTATCATCTCCACTTTACAAATGTAGGTAACTCATTATTACCATGTAGGCCTACACACCTTCAATTCGACGTCTAACAAAAAAAAAAACTTCGAATGCCCTACCGTTTCTTAAGTTTTGGTTCTTCTGCAAGAATACACTTCCTGTCATCAAATAAATGAAGAAACGGCAAGTAATACGTCATTATCCATGGCTAGAAATGTGTAGATTGATTAAAAAAGGTGGAGGAACCAGGATGTTGGTCCAACAAGTTGGCTAGAACAAAAACAGCTTAATTTGTCACGTGTCTTGTCTTCCAACATGCTGGATTCAACTTGTTACATAATAAACGAGGCTTCATTCTCACTATAAAGGTAGGTTTGGTTGAAAATATTATCTGCCTGATTCCCCTTGTTGGCAAAGTTGATTACAAGGATAGTGTACCCGACTCTCATCTTGAAGTTAAATAGTTAGTTAGATTTAAAAAGTATTCATTTGTTCCAGGCAGGGCAAAAGTTAGCATATCCACTCTCATGTATTTCACCCACCTTAAATTTTCCGTTTGGAAGGGGGGGGAGTTTCTAACTTGCCAGAAATCGAATGTCCTTAAACAAACTTGGAGACTTGAATTTGTAAATTCCAATTGCTATGGTGCAACTAAAATCAAAGATGAAATAATAAAATAGGAATATAATCTTCAAATTAAAAATATACGCAATGTAATGGACTTGCGATGTAATTGTATATATACACCCCTTAAATCCTATTGGTTGAACGTCAGAGTAGGGTTAGCTGTCTATAGATAGGTGGGGGAAATGCGACGTGATGGACATGCAATGTGTTCCCAAAACACGATGTAATGGACATGCGATGTAATGGACTTGCGATGTAATGGTGCCCACCCACGATGATCATATGGTATCAGTGAAAAAAATCACAGTCAGTGATTTATCGCCCATCTCTAATTTATACGACATAATACGTGCTTTGGGGATGCAACATTTTATAAATTATGTCAATGTTGATCGATGGAAGCTAAATATCATGACCTTTTCTCAATATTAGCTAGCTTACAGGCACTTATTTATCTTCACTAAAAGGTTATTTGAAGAGTAGATAGGGCCTAGAATGAGTACCTGCTGGTCACAGTGTAAAATGTTGCACTTTTACATTTTCATAGCCAAGTTTAAAAATTGCCATCTTTCCTTCAATGAAATAACAACACAGCTCATTTGTTCTCAGAGTTGTTTTTTTATAGTCGAACTAGAGAGAAAGGGTCAAAATTTGCCTTCTGTTGTAAATTGTTTGTTTTCGATTGCAATTCGAAACGAATAGGATACTTATTGTTCTGGTGTAGTTGTGTTAGTTAAATTATTATTGTTTCATCAAGATGGGAAGGTGAAAAAAAGGGGGCTCTAGGGAGAAAAAAGAAAGAGCTAAGAATGCAATTTCATTTAGATGGTGAGTGATCTTTTTGTAGTTTGCTCACACAGAAGTGAGATTCCATTCACATACCTGAAGCATCAAATAGTTTTTCAACTATAGTCACCTCTGACTAAGATCAATAATTTTCTCTTTTATGCAATCAGATATTAGCAGATTCCTTAAAGTTACACACTTTATTCACCAAATGATCCTAAAAAAAGGTAGGCTAGTGATCAAAGCATTTGATATATTACTTTTTAAAATGTTTTTATCACAACATACTATTTTTGTTCTTAAGATTGTATTTATATATATCTTTGTTCTTAAGATTGTATTTGTATATATATATATATATATACATACAATCTCAGGAACAAAAATAGTATCTTGTCGGGCAAAATACAATTCATGAATTAAAACAAAGGCCTGAAACACCGGTAACGATACTAGTGCTTAAGTCCGTAGATAAATTATATTCAAAATCTTTTGCACAGCATACAAATTTATTTCATAACATAGGAACCAAAATCAAAGTATTCTGTTGGTGGGAGTATAAGAATGGTGGAAAACCGACCCCTGCCGGCCTTCTCGTAGAAGTACCCCTGCATTGCAGGGGGTTGAGGAAAAAATATATAAAATAAAACATACATACAGTATACATAATGAGAACAAAAATACTATCTTGCAGAACAAAATACAATTCATTTCAGGTCCATGTACTATCACTGGAGGATAAAGAGTGGACAACCCTGTCCAGGAAGTTCAGTTATAAGGCTGGGGAAGTCCATAAATGTGTAATCTGTAGACCCTTATCTTCCCCCTCCACCCAACAATCTTCACTCTTTAGCAAGTTTTTAGTTACGAGGATACTGGGAACTGAATTGAGATAGATAAGTGTAATCAATTACTGTATCCTTATGTCGCTAGAAGATTATATATATATATATAGTTGTTGATCACAAGCAGCTCTGTTTGAAATTGTGTTACTACAACGTTGAGTTAATAGTTTTCAATCATCGATCAGTGATATACAAACAAGACAAAATGGCTAGTGTTTCTTCAATTCCGGCAGATCAACCCTTCAGTGACGATTTTGTGACTGAGGTATTGAGTGGTCTTCCAGACACATTGGATGGACATGGTATTATATAGTATTGCGTTTTAACATATCCTTTATTCCTTTGACTGACCATACCGCAAGCCATATTATTTTGAGTTTAATTCTGGCAAGATGTTAATCCACGCTCGAATAGTACCTTTCCTTGGAAGTCAAGTAGTGTCGGGTTATTTCTTGTTGCGAATACAAGCAAGCATCGTGAGATCAATGGACCTTGCTTGCTTGATGGAAATATCGAGATCACCGAGCTTAAAGTAATAACTAGCATCTCATATCTTAAATAAAACTCCTTACTTAATTTTTTTAAATTTTTTTTTAATGGATTAAGAACTTGTTCTCTAAATAGTAGAAGCAAAGCTTCATTCCAGTTGAACAAAGCCATGCTGGAGTGCATGACAAAGAGTCCGTCGCAACCATACACAGGATTCCAACCCCTTACCTCTAGGGAGTACATTCATTCTATGTAACTCCTCAAGATGCCAGGGTAGTGTTGTAGCTAGGGGTAGCTATTGTGCACCGTAAAGAAAGGGAAGTTTAAAAAGTTGTGTCAGAAGTGTGAATTAATTGGTATCAAAGTAGTACAAAGTGGTGTCAAAGTGAGGATTACGTGTACTGTAATCCTATAGTTTTTCATTTCGTAATAATTCAAATCAAAAGTTCCCACCCTTAATATATTTCAAGTTAATAAATAATTTCTATATATTAAACTCAATGCATCCTCATGTGTTAAGAAATCCTTTCACACTCCTGGGTGATCCTTTACGTATTTATTTTTTATGTTGTTTACAACGACTTTTGACGCCAGCCAAATTTTCTCTTTTGTTCATTGCCCCCTACCCCACTCACGAATACTTGTGAAACAAAACAACTCCAAGAAAACTTTCTGTTTCTCTCCCTCCTTTATGGGACCTGATGGAAGCATGATGCAGACATGGCAAAATAGAAAGAAAGACATACTCTTCTGGAGTGATTTTTTTTAGAACTAATGTATAAATACCAGATAAGAAGATTCCTTTCCTCACTCGGTCCACAACATTACCGCGATACTTTCATCTCAAATTACTCACGTGATCTTTTTAAACCTTTGCAACAAAACGGTCTTCTGTTCTTATTATCAAATAAAAATAAATTTTTTAAGCACAACTGCATCAACATATAACTAAAATTAAAACCTGGCCTGTAGTGAAATAAAAAATGATATCTATATAATTAATTAAAAGAAAGTTAGAATACAAGGGACCCAAAACAAGAAAATATTACAGCCTTACAAAGTAGCTTCAACAACGGGAACTCATAAGAATAAGACATACTTACATTAGTTAACAAAGTGATGTCATCCGCCTCGGTGGCGTAGTTGGCTAACGCGCTAGTCGTGTTGAGCCCGACCACCGAGGACGGGGAGATCAAGGTTCGAATCTCGGTCGGGTGAACTGGGGGTGGTTTTTCCTAAATTGGTTTTCCACTCTCCCTCCACGCAAATGAAGGTTCACTTCCTCTAAATTCAACCTTCCCAATTCCTAATCCATCAGTGTAATTAGTACTTAAGCGTATAACCCGAACGGGTAGTAATACGTGGTACTAAATAATAATAAAATAAAAACAAAGTGATGTCAAAAACTGGGAAGAGTGTTTTCAAACTGAAACAATGTTGCAACCAAATTTCGCATCGTATTTTCTGTATTCTACTTTAGAAAACAGTGAAATTGGGACCATTGAAAACTTTATATCATTTTAAAATTATTGTAGATATTTAAAAAGATATAGGCCTAACAAAATTTGAAAATACATATTTTAAAATTAAAAGACTATGAAACTGAGCCCAATTTCACTGTTAATATTATCATTATTAGCACCACTTCTTACTACCCATTCGGGTTATACGCACGTATGCTAATGTGTAATGGTAAGGTGATTGTGAGATGAAATGGAGGACCTACAGTTTAACGAGGAATCCGAACCACGGTGGAGGCCTGTCATGCCATACATTCACAAGTTGTGATTAATACACGTCTTGTCAGAGGTGAAGGAAGGATTTGGTAATCAGATAAATCTGTATCAAGACCGAGGATTGAACCCCGGATCCCCAGCACAAAAGTCCGACACCTTATCCCTAGACCACCAGGTGATTAATTTACCTGTTATAAAAATAATTGAGAAAACTGCCACTCTCATAATATGTTTGGTTCGAGCGTTATATTGTATCTAATTTAAACTGTGTTACAGGATTGTACAAAATGGTTGACACAAGAAGGAACATGTGAAAAGTGCCAATCATTATATTTGATGTATTTATTTTTCAAACATATACAAAACTAGGCGTAAAAATTACATTTTAAATTGCTAAGCCTAGCGTTTATATTATGGAACGTATAGATTCTTCAAACACGTGAAAGGCTGCGCACACAGTTATTTGTGTTAATCGTAATAGGGTGTACATTTTGCTCAAACTTGTACAAGAATAAACATAATAGAACTGTCACCCTCCTATGACGCCCGCGCAGGAAGAATTAGAGAGCCGGGGGGGG
>CABEEJ010000330.1:56004-85952 GCA_901482245.1 Timema douglasi
GGGGGGGGAGGGAGGGGGGGACACTTACAATACGACACGTATGTTTGGGTTGTACAAAGTGTTTTATTAAAGTGAAGAATGGAAGTTATACTATATAGGACAGATGTAAGGTTACAGAGGGGTAAAGGACAGGAAGGTGTCAAGAGCCACGAGGGTCCTGGGTCTTACTAGACCTACTAGTATCCGGGGTACCAGTGGAACAACCAGATCACTCGCAATGCTGGCGGTACTAATGGCTCATAAGCGGGCTCCGAGGAGGGCTCAACCGGTAAAGGATCGGCTACACGGAGCCGCACCGTATTTTTCCGGTGGGATACTAACCCGTGGCTACACGAGTCCGCACCGCACCGGCGTGGGCGAATCGTTGATAGAGCGTTGCTTCGCCCTTTTGCGGTGCGTTGCGAGCCTTGTAGCCACCTACCACCGTAAATAAATGTTATGGAGCTTCCGAACGGCCATTCTTTCACAGCCGTTACACGTGTGACGCTGTAGTCATTGTTTCCAACATTACGTACAAGATAAACAATATTATAGACAACTTATTGAACATCAAACCTTCTTCTTATTAATTATTAGCTTACTTAAAACTTTATTCTTCGTAATTAACTGCTAACTTAATTTTATGAAAATAGGTGAAAACCCATGCAAGTAAAAATAAAAATAAAAATATATTTTGTAATAGAACTCAATTTATAAAGAATATAAAAATTGTTTTCTTGTTTTAGCTACAATAACCTTATGCTTGATTTAATAAAGTGAATTAGTTAAAAATCCTACGCGATGTTGTAAATAAGTTCACTTTAGGTGCGGTGCGGCTCGTGTAGCCATAGCTTAACAAACCACAGACTCCCGCGCACTTTGCCATCTATCTCGCTCAGCAGCTGCCATCGGTCTCCTCTCTGCTTCCGCGAACCATCTTGGCCTCAGGTCTCCTACCGCGATCATCCCAATCACCTGAATCAATCAGGGAACTGAACTTTCACTCAAAAGGGGCTGAAGTACTTCTAAATTAGTTATTATCAGTTGAATAGTGTGTTCTGTACCCTCCTCAGTTTTCCACCAAATTATGCCGGGTTGCTAGTAATATGATAAATAACCCTCGACCCAGCAGCATTCTGCACTTCCCATCTCATATTGCTAAAGTAGTAGATACTGTATAAAGTGAAAGCACTATTCTACAAAACTAAGTTGAGACACTTACAATAAAATAATTGCGTGTTAGTTTTTATTCAAACATGTATTGATATACACGAGTGATCATAATATCAACCTCAAACAATGATTCCCCCACCCCCCACACCGACGCCAATCTTACGCTTCTGATTGTTCCATTGGTTGTTGTGACGTCATAATCCCTTATATCTGTATAGTGTGATAGCCTTCACAACAGAAACGCCCCTTGACGGATGTCCCACGCCTGACGTAATGCGGCCCTAACAGTTTTTCGGCACGCAAAACCCCATACTTGTGCCTTCCCAACAGAAAGACCCATTCCCTTATCTGAAGTCGTGACGTCAAATCTGGCATGTGCCCGGTACATGCGCATGTGCCATACACGCTCCTTCTTCCTTACCCATGTCATAATATCTCGCATTAAGCATAGTTCCATTATATATTCCCACTTACATTCTCAATCTAGACTAACACCTGACATTAAGCCTAGTTCCACTTTCAATCAAGCTCATGCGTGAAGTATATAATATTAGGGTTGAGGTTAAATAAATAGAATTTAGCTTTTACGAGTTCATCTCTGTCACACTTATATACCCTTTAATTCTTAGGATTGGGATAGAGGTGAAATAAATAGAATACCTTCTTTAAATACATAAATATTCTTAAGATTAATATACAAACAACTCACTTCGGTGGCCGCGTGGTCTAACGCACCACTCTATGGTATACTTGACTTCCAGTGAATGGGATATCAAGACTCGAATTTCAGTCGGGTGTAGGGCCTACTGAAGTTAGTTTTCCAAAATTATTTTAAACTATACATATATGCCAGTGCGGGTACACTTCCTAAAATATAACCTCCCTCGTCCCCCAAAACCATAATAGTAATTAATACATAAGCGTTTAACCCTAACGGATATATGAGACGCATTGCTAAACAAATTTATACAAAGAGAATATATGGGTTTTGCAATCTCTCACTCTCTCTCTAGTCTTAAAATCTTTCTATAATACTTTCTGTTCCCACTTCACCATTTAAAATCTAGTACTCGACCCCTGCCATATATGTAAGTCTTCGTTGTGAGTCGTTAAACCAAAATGTGTACGTATGACTAAAGTTGGTCCCTGGCAAGAGAGCTCACCCCACAAGTTTGAGCTCAACAATGTTGGGTTTATCGGAACCATCACTCGCCTTCTTCTTATTCCTATTCCCTTTCAAAACGAAGCACATTATAAATATTGTACTTCTCGATCTACCACAAGCAATTGACCTGATCGTATTCTTGCCAGTCCAACGCCTCCAGAAGGTCCTACACGGAATCCTCGACGTGTTGCATGCTCAGGATTTCAGAATTGCTTACATTCTTCAGTTTGAAGATGGGTCAGCTATCAGTACAGCTCTTGATAGATTGGTTGGTCTTCCACATTGCTAAATATTGACTTCCCAGCCAGTGGAGCCACCCACTACACGATTCGTTGTACCCACACTAGTCCTTCTCTATAAAATACGACACATCACCACCAACAATTTCTACTCCCGACAAATCCTCCAAGCTGAAGTCCAATCGTATGAACATTTCGAATGTCGTGAAACTCTCCGCTAGTGCACACCATTATATGGTCAGTGAGAGTGGTGAGCGTAAATGTTTTCCCATCCCTAGACAATGTTGGCCACATCATTATACGAACTGTGCTACAAGTCGAAACCTAGCCGTTTGACATAAGCCCTATCTCCAGAACGTCTGTTGATGATGTCTCCGCAAGCTCCTTGGCATATAATCCTCCAGCGATAGGTTTACCTCTCGTATCTTTTAGTAACTCAGAAATGTATCAGGATTTGTCTTGACAATTTTACTTATCTTGAAGAGTTCTCCAGACAAGTTTGCAGTATACCCTTTTGCGAACACATTCTTATGTTTAATTATACGAATGAGATCTCAGAATTTAAACTTGTTCTGTGTAGGATCAATCAGTTTAGCATGCAGATTGATGGTACAAAATACTATAATCCTTAATTTATATTGGCCTCATCTTGATACACGAGTATACTGTTTGATTTTACCTGTCTAGTAAAGAATCGATCATATCGATCCATTAATACGATCCTTTAGACTCGAATCTTGTCCACTTGTTCGTGAGCATTCTATTTAATAGTTTTACGAAACTTGCCTTGATGTTGCTGTATGTCTAATTAGGATTGATCCTCTTTCTTGCCATAAGAGCTTTGAAATCCGCGTTATAAAACACAGTTCCATTGTCTGTCTGCAAATGACGTATGAGGGGTCCATTTGTAGTAACCTGACCAAGGACGTTCATCCTAGCTACAGTGACATTCTTCCCTGTCTTAGCCTTGATGGGCACAGCCCAAGCCCGTTTGGAGTACACGTCAATGATAGTGAAAAGGTACTTGAATCATTTATTCTATTGAAAGTAAGGTATCATATCGATCATATCAGCCTATGGTAGCTAGTTCAAACCTCGTACGCTAGCATGTCTTCTAGCAAAATGACGTCTTACAGAACTATGAAGCTCACGCGCAATATCCTCTTTGATTGATATGATTATACATTTGAGTTCAGCTTCGCGTATTTCTTCTATCACAGAAACACTCATTATCGTGTGCTGAATGACCTTCGATTGATGCGTGCAAGAGTATTTCTTAATAGATGGACCAATTTATTCGGGCCATCCCTATATATATATATATATATATATATAATCTATCCCTCTTCCTCTCTCCATTTTATATAAACCTTCTCCCTCAAGTTCATCGTGAAACATAGGTTTTATTATACGTATATATTTTAATCCTGTACAGTTCCCCCATGGCTTCTTTGGTGCTGACTGACAGCTGACAGCTCTGAAAAGTTATCAGACCAAATTATGTATCCCTGCGCCGAACCATATGATCTGCAAAAACATGTGTTTAGCAGCTGTCACTTTTGACAGTCAAATTTTAGGTCTATTCAAGAAACCTATATGACTGTTTTATTTATTTTTTATTTATTGTTGACCTTGATATGTTGATGGCCTAGTATTATTTATTATTTTTTTCTAGAATATGAAATTTTTTTAAAAATTTAGCATTTAATCTCATATTAGTTTTATTATTATAAATAAATAACTTTTAATACTATTTTTGTACAAATAATTTTTTGTTAATAGTATTATTAACAACATTATAAATGTGAAAAATCTGAAAGTGTAGTATTACATAAAGGAAAAAAACCACTATCATATACCTTTTTAACACTATTACAACATATTGGTGACTTGGCGGTAGTGGTAAGGTGTCAGACTTCTATGCTGGGGGTCCGGGGTTCAATCCTCTGTCCTACCACATATTTATCTGATTGCCAGACCCTTCCTTCACCTCTGATAAGACGTGTATTAATCACAACTTGGGAATGTGTGGAATGCTAGGCCTCCACCGTGGTTCGGATCCCACGTTAAACTGTAGATCCTCCATTTCATCTCACAATCACCCTACTATTACACATTAGCGTGTGTATAACCCGAACGAGTAGTAAGACGTGGTGATGATGATGATGATAATAATAATCATACATATTAGAAGACATTTTAAAGTAGTTTAAAGTAAGGGGTAAGGGGTGGTAATAAAGTTAAGACTTAGATAGAAAACTAAGGAATAGCTATAACAAAATATATAGATTATCAATTGAATGAATTAGATAGTTTTAAAATTGGTATATGAATTGACTTTTAATATTCAAAAGATTGATTATATTTTGCTTTTAATGAGCTGCAAAATGTCATATATAAAAATTTTCAACAAAGTGATATAACATCATCAACTGATTTAAAACATGGTTTGACGACAAGTCTAAAATACACATATAACATATTAAAATTTATTTACAAAACTTGGATACAACAAATTAAGGACAAAAACCAATTTTAAATATCAACAGTGTTGTAAATCAGTAATAAAATTGAACTAGTGGGTTAGCATCTCCCATTGAAGTTTAATAAAGTAATGAAAATGTTCTTGTTTCAACGTTTATGAAGAATATAATAATTTTTATTTTAAGATTATGTATAAAATAGCTGTATCCGAACCGAATAGTCTACTATGCGACGTCGCGTTGATAGCTGCATTGGCAATCACGTGGCCAAGTGTAGATCTGTCCGAATAGTCGCGGACTAGACCGATGCAGTTTTCTCGAGGTCTTGGTAACCATGGATACGAAAGCTACGAGCCAAGCGGCGTTGGTGCGGTGTTTGACTGGCAATTGTTTTAGTATTATCGTTTGGTCTGTTGAGCACCGACTTACACAAATTATTCGGTAGGGAGCAGCACTGTGGGCTCAAGTGTGTTGCCGTTCGAGTAGTTTGATGCAGTCTTCACTATAAAAACCGCAAGTGTAAAATTATCAAGTCAAGTGTACTTGACTATTCGGATACAGCCTTGGTTCAGTCCCATTACTCCTTGTGATAATCAGCCATAAGAATAAAGCTGATTTATTTTCTTCCGGTATGTTTCGTTATAAAAATACCATAATCATGGAAAGAGTAAAATGAAATAAAAGAACCATGAAGAAAACTTGAGAATTATGTTGTGCTAAAATCTTGAATTACCGTTATATTAATGAATTTGTAAAAGACAATTAATAAACAAACTTACCAACGTCGCTGTGCAGGAATAGATTCATTACTCAAACAGTTATAACAAAGTCTCTAATAAAACTACAATAACTTGAAGTCTTAGCCTGGTATTTATTTAATCAACACTGGAGAAAGACTTGCAAAGTATTTTTTATTACACTTTACAGATTTTTTTGAAAGACTATAAAAATCCTAAAACTCGAGGTTTAGCTTAGAGGGCAACACAACACAATCGTGGGGTTAAAAGATTTATTTAATAGTCTTGATACACTTAAATTTTTGAATAATGTATATCGATCACTGAGAAACACTCACTAATTTTTTTATCACACGCTTTAATGTCATATTAAATAAATAATTATTCTAAGATCACTTAAAACCCGTTTATTTTCCAAGGATAGCACGTTCACACAGCGAAATAATATTCACAAAAGAACACACAGATTATTGAATTACAGATTGTAAATATTCAACTATAAAATATTTGGTTCTCTTCAACTTGTTGATTCACGAACGTGGTTTTATCAAGTATATTTTATACTATAATTCACTGTTATAATATTTATTTAAAATTGTTAGATTTTGCTTATGAGCATAACCGTTTGGTTGGTTGTTTAGTTTTGAAGTTTTCTTTTGCTGTTTAATTCAAATTAATTATGAAAAGCAAGATAACTTTAAAAGTGGCCTTATATGCTGAAAACAAATATGGCTACTGGATAGAAGCTATGCTGCCAGTTGGTGACGTTGAGAAACTTGTTGAAGGTTGGACGGCGAGTTGTATTAATACTCGTGTTTACAAAATTTAAATTTTATATTACTTCACAAACATTTTGTATGTTTTTCCCTCTTTATTATCACAAACCATTTATTTATGTTAAAGAAAGGCGAGGCCAGTTTAAAAAAAATATTAATAAGCGAATATTATACCATTAAATGTAAAATTTCACGCTCTATTTAACCTGTAATTGCCACAAGAGTTAAAAGAAAAACTATAATGAATTTGTTAGACTTTTTTTTCTTAAATTTGATTATGGAAAATAAAATGCTACTGTAATCCTTGGGGAAGTATTGTTAAAAGGGATTGATAATATTTTTAGTGATAATGAAAGTAATAATTAGCAAATAATAATCATTTCCAAATATGTTGGCAAAAGTTACTTTCAGACAATGTTGGCATTACTTATATTCTCTGTTAGCTTCTGCTAGATGTCATGTAAAACCAAAGAAGCCATGGGCGTACTTTACATGACTTGGAACGGCTTTAAGGTTCGTTCCTGATTTGATGTGCATTTGTTTCCTCGAGCATAAGCTTATACACCTTCAGATTCTCTTCGATATAAATCATAGGATATTTTCGGAAGAATTGTTCCAAAAGTACTTTGTGTAAGGAGTTACGATATTATTGAGAGTTACAGTCGCGTTTCTAACGTATTGAACACCATAAGTTTTATCAGAGCGTTGTTGAGGTATATGAAGATAGCTATGCAATAAATGTCTGTTATGCACTCTTTCGAACGAGATTTATTCTTGATCATTCTCCTTCGCAGTCATCTTCAGAATATTTCTTAGTGGTTCAGTGATAGGTTTAAAGGTTTCCCTCACCACGATTTTAAACTCATGTTGCGTATCCGTAATTATTAATACTTTCGTTTAATGACTTTAATCGCTTTGATGAAATCTTCTGCAACCTTTGTTGGCATGATTTTGGGTGCGAATATATAACCAAATGTATATACTCTGTGTTATATATATTTAGTCGAACGTAGGACACATCTGGATATGCAGTGTAAGAAGTACCATTCAAAGCTTCTTCAGCATGAAAGATAACAGGGATCCTGTCCTCAACTTGAACGGTGATTGTCCAAAAGGTCTAAGGTTCAATACAATGACGACACTTTCAATGTTCACAGTAATGGAAGAGATGGTCCCTGCTTTTAAGAAAATATATTCAGGCTCATTCATAAGAAGCCGTATAAATGTCTAGAATCCTTTCGTGTAGGTTTTGATTTTCAGGTAGATGTAAATTAAACCTCCTATCGTCTTTGAGTCAAAGTAGTATTTAGATACTGAATCTTAAAACTACTTTGCCTGAATAATATTGCGTTTTGGAACACCTTGATAGTCAAACTAAGATAACTCTTCGTATTCTTAATATACATAGGCCATTTTGAAACTAGGTCATGCAAATCGTCGGATGATGTATTCTGTAAATCTAAAGCATTCTCAAGTCTCTTCCACCTATGAGTTAAATAATTCAGCTCTATGTAAGCTTTAACAGCCAAATATTCCTGCTGTTGTGTCACGTTTGATACCGCCTCCATATTCTTAACAAGAGAATCTGCGTGTGTATCGATCATATCCTAAGCGACGGAAGAAGTATTTAATTTTTTCAACCTTGGAGTTAAATAATGTAGTTCTCTGTGAGCTTTTCCATTCCGATCCGCCTGCTGTCACGTTTCTCTCGATAACTCTTCTATATTATTAATAAGGGAATCTACATATCTAGCGATCATTCGCTCAATAACAGAAGATTCCTCAAGTTTCTTCAACCAAAAACTTAAGGAATTTATATCTTTGTAAACTTTACTGATCTGATCCATCTTCTGTCGTGCCCCCTTCGATACCTCCTCATATTCTTGACAAAATAATATATTAATTTACCTTTCATATCCTTGACGGTGTTGAGAACGTGTATCTGTTAGTTATTATGTTTCACATCCATCCTATCGGCGTAATACTTGTTACAACCATCCTTAGATGTTATTGGAGCTTTCATGTGAATGTATCTTCGACCCTGCATCGTAATATCCTCTAGGGATTAGTTAGATTCTCTCCTGCCTCCCCGCTGCCTGATTTATATTTGTAGAAACCATGTCCAATTTTCAATATGGACGACATGATGTACCACCATAAATAACTGAGCCCAGGCGCATCTTAATCGGGTAAGATAAAGGTTTCAAACCCACAGCGGTAACGTATCTTATTAATTTCATGATATTTACTTAAGACTAGAAAATAGTACTTCTGTTTTCAGTATAATGAACCCATTTTCTCAAACCTTTGGAAGGTCATATTGGTGTTGACATGATCATCATAAACATGTTTCAAATTTGTGTCGTCTATCTTGAAAAGCATGAGCAGCTTAGTGCTATCTCTTAGCATGTGCTTAGGGATTCAAGAGTAGATCTGGCATAGATAGAAACATTATATAGCTCTATGCCTTTCCACACTGAAATAAACCTGTATTTTATACTTTTTATATTGTTGACATCGTCAAAAATGAATACAGAGTCTGGTTTAGATTTTAACGTGATCTTATTGTTGTCAGAAAAATAAAATAGTCCACCCTCTCAATGAGTTCGAGGGCTTGAGATAAACGTTGATACTAATTTACGTCTAAAGGATTGTATTGATGGATCGATATGATCAATTCTTTACTAGACAATGTATAATCCAACTTTAAACTCAACTATCAAGATGATAACAATTGTATTTTATTTACCGTCTATCTGCATGCTAAAATTATCGAAAAAATTAAAATCATAAATATTGTTTGTATCACCAAACATAAGGGCGTCTTCGCAAAATAGTGTACTTCAAACTGGATGGTAGAACTTTTAAAGATATGTAAAGTCGTCTAGATGAGTCCTAGAGCCTTTATTTTAAAATATATTAGAGGTAAACCTATCACTGTAGGATTATACGCCAAGGCTCTTGGGAAGGCATAATATCCGGACGTATATCTTGTAGAGAAGAACATCAGACGTGCTGTAGATAGGACCGATATCAAATGGTTTGGTTTGGACTCGCCACACAATTCGTTGATCGATATGGCCAACCTTGTCTGGGGAAGGGAGAACATTTTCCCCCACCACTCTCAGAGACCATACAAGGGTGAACGCGGGCGTAGAGTTTCACCACATTCGAGATGTTCATACAATTGGGGTACTACTTGAAGGATCTGTCAGGAGTAAAAATTGGTGGTGGTGAAATAATATATTTCATAGAGAATGATTAGTGTGGGTACAACGAATCGTGTAATGGGTCACTCCACTGGCCATGAAAGCCATGATTTAGTTATTTGGGAGTCCAGCCAGTCTATCAATAATAATAATAATAATAATATTTAGCACCACGTCTTACTACCCATTCGGGTTACACGCTTTAAGTACTAATTACTCTGATGGATTAGGAATTGGGAAGGTTGAATTAGAGGAAGTGCACCCGTATTTGCGTGGAGGGAGACATCCAGTCTATCGATAGCTGCATCAATAACTGTTCCATCTCCAAACTGAAGACGAGAAACAGCTTGCAAATCCTGCGCATGCAGCATGTTTAGGATGCCAAGGAAAAGCTTTTGGATGAAGACAAGATGCGTGAGGCATTGGACTTGGAGGTGAACAACCAGGTCAATTGATTGTGGGAGATCGAGAAGCACAAGACTTATAATGTACTTCGTTTTGAATAAGAGAAGAAGAAGGTTGATATCGATGCTTCCGATAAACCCAAAATTGTCGAGACCAAACTTGTGGTGATAGTTCTCTTGCCAGGGACAAACTTCGGTTGTGCTTACAGATGTCGGTTTAACACCTCGCTGCGAGAACATACATATCTAGGAGGCAATGGGTACGAGTTTTTTAAATGGTGAAGTGGGACTAGACTGTACCATAGAAAGATTATATATTAAAAGAGAGAGAGCCAAACCCATATTTTCTGATGGGGACCGCTTTGGTCTTGCTTACAGATGTCGGTTTAACACCTCGCTGTGAGGACATACATATCTAGGAGGAAATGGGTACGAGTTTTTTAAATGGTGAAGTGGGACTAGACTGTACCATAGAAAGATTTAAATATTAAAAGAGAGAGAGAGACAAACCCATATTTTCTGATGGGGACCGCTTTGGTTTTGCTTACAGATGTCGGTTTAACGCATCGCAACAAGGACTTACATATCTGGGAGAGGACGAGTGCCAGTTTTTTAAATGGCGAAGTGAGAACATACTGTACCTACCACAGACTTAAAGAGTAAGAGAGAAGGTCAAACCCATATTTCCTGTTTAGATATTAATTTTAAGAATATATATGTATTTAAAGAAGGTATACTATTTATTTAATCGCGAAACCAATCCTAATATCTAAAAATGTTATATGTGCGAGAGAGATGGACCCACACTTTTATTTTTGTTAACAAGGTATACCATTTATTTAACCTCAAACTTAATATATATACTACACTATTTATTGTATGAGCTTGATGGATAATGGAACTAGACAATGTAATGGTATGGTCTGGATAGCTAATGTAAGAGGGAATATAGAATGGAACTATGCTTAATGCGAGAGAGTATAATACAAATGAAGAAGAAGCGTAGGGACCACACGCACATGAGCTGGGCACATGACAGGTCCGACTTCACGACGTCGGAGAGAGGAATGGGCATTGGTGTTGTGAAGGCTGCCACAAGATACGAGTATGGGGCTTTCCGCTCCTAGAGCCTGATAGGGCCGTATGACGCCAGACGTTGGACATCCATCACGTGGTGTTTCTGTTGTGAAGACTGCCACGTGATACAAGTATAGGCCTTTCCGCACATGCAACAGGCACCACCATTCTGATGACGCCAGGCGTTGTTCTAAGAGGATTACAGGAACATCCACCAAACAAAGCAAGTGGTGGTGGTGCTGCTGTGAAGGCTGATACGTGATACAGATTTAGGGGTTTATGACGTCACAACAACCATTGGAACAATCAGAAGCGTCAAATCTGCGTTGGGTATAAAGAGGGGGCCATCATTGTGTGTGGTTAATTTATGATTACTTACACATATACAATCGTAAGTTCTTTGATAAAAAAAAATTATAAATGCAACTTTTAGTTTTAATAAAGCAAACTTGCTAATACATTACATTTGAGATTATATTTTAAATTATGTTGAGCGGTACTATAAATAATTTTCTAGGTAGACCTTACTTAGATAAAATTATGATTTAACTTTAATATTATTGAGTCAATAATTATCAGTACCCAATTCTGTTACAGTCCAATTATACAATTTTTCTCTACACTGCTGAAATAACTTTTTAAATGACCACTCACATTTTAATCGAGATATTTCCGAATTGAGACATGTGAATAAAGAGTGTGTTTTTTTAATGAGTTTTATAGTAAGATAATAATAAATAAAATTTTAACACCGCATCTTACTACCCATTCAGGCTACACGCTGAAGGTCATCTTGTGTTAAAGATAAACCGACAGTAGCTATTAATCAGGCTAGCTCGAAGTTTTGTTAAGATTGTGGTGTGTATTTAGGAGACGAGTTGTCCACAGGTCAACCTGAGTTGGATGAACGGCAACCATTGTTGAGTAACCTTCCAGCAATCACCTGTAAGAAGTGCTCTATCAATGCTCTTTTGGTCCTCCTGCTAGTAGTGCTGTTGTTCGGAGGCCTTGGAATAGCTATCTGGCTCGCCATCCTGTCCAACACGAGTGAGTTATATTTATCGGCTTACTTAAATTATATTATAACTGAGTGCTGCCAGAAGGAGGTTGTTTATTCTTCATGTAGTTCCACTGTATATTCTTAAATGCTTACATATTTAATGCTTCACTTTATTTTAATAAAAATTTTTTATGAAACAAATATTTAAATATTTATTATTATTATTATTATTATTATTATTATTATTATTATTATTATTATTATTATTATTATTATTAGCACTGCGTCTTACTACCCGTTCGGGAATACGCATTTAAATATTAAGCTTATATCAGAATTCCACTATAAATATCTCAGAAACTAATCCTGTTTGAGGCACAAATATTTTAATGAGACAAACATAATATTTGTATGGTATTGAGCATGCAATATTGTGTAATCACTTAAAACTGTTAGATCATAATTATTATATTGATTTTTTTAAATACAGCTTCAGTTTCATAAACTGGCCCTTTCACTTATCATAGTTTATGGACATTTACAAATTTAAGAATATCTTAAAATGAGTTTAAATACTCAATATCTAGTCTGGGTCATAGGGTTGACATGAGGACAAAGAACAGTATTTTATAGTTTCATTTTTTTTTCAACACACTATAATAACTTTTAAATTTTTTATTTAATGCAAAAAACTATTATAATGAACCCTTGCTGCCATTATTCTTAAATATTACAAATTAGTAATTAATTATAAACTCTATCTATTAAGCCCCTACTAATAAAAGGGCAAGTATTGCTAAATAATAGAAAGCAAATGAATTAAATAAAAGCAAGTTTAATGATTACTAAGTTTCAGAGTACAATACAAAGTTATTTGCTAGTTATAAGGTTGTTTTCGTCTGCTACACGCACGAAATATATACAATAAGCGGTAGCCGTCCCCTTAACAGGACTAGTGGACTGTGACATTACAGTATTTTAGAAAGAAAAGAGATTTAACAGGTGATTTTAAAGAGAGTTAAGTTGTTGCATAGTAGCGGACCTCATGTTTCTAGCCCAACAATAGTCCCTCCCAACAAAATAATATTACTTAACTGCATACTTTCTACAAAGATGTTGGTGATCAGCAATAAACTGACAACGGCCAAAGCAGATTTGGCACGTAGCGGCTTATCAAGAACATTCAAAGCGGCAGTTGAGTGGCCCAATCCTAATAATTAAGAAAGCCTTTACTAATTACACACTTGTCAAGAATTAAAGCCCAAAAGGAGATACATATACACATTCACTGGAGTACTGGAAAAGCTCCGCGTTACATATTACAAATGTTGCCCTGATAAAACCAGAAGGGCGCAAAACACTCAATTTACTGATTTAGCGTTCAACCAGAGTAGTAGGGAAAACTTCATAGAAATAGTAATTAAAGAGGTAATTCGAATGCAAACAAGATAAGCATAAGAATAAAGTTATTAATGCTATGCTCAATAGGCCTCGACTGCCACTCAGAACAGTCAAATATCAATATTTGTAAGTCATGTGCTGCCATAACCATAAACAGTTGGTTTAGAAAGTTTAAATTAAATACCCAAAATAAAACGAAATTTTACTTTTTCCACAAGATAATAATGTGAATCTTTGTAACAAAAACATTTGCGCACTGAGCCAAAGGTACTAATTTCTATTCCTATGATCAAGTGTAGTAATTTTAAAACTAGTATTTAAACTAAAACCTTACTTTATTTTTTATTATTGCTATTTTTTAAATCACTACCTATTTCTGAAACATTACTAATGTATCTAATATCATCTGTATTTTATTTATTCATAAAATAATATTATTCTTTTTATTTAAATAAGCCCATGCTTTCCTATTATTAAGTATTTGTTATTTTCTATGTTTAATATTATTTTAAAATATTAAAATTACTTATTATTAAAATCATTACAATAAATAACCAAAATATATGCATTCTAGAAGGTGGCGGTAACATCGGCCCAGACAAGAATTTTGCTCTAGTGAAAAGATCGTCTTGGGGTGCACGTACAGCTGATCTTCCGAGTGAGCTATCAATACCTCACACTCCCGTGGACTATATCATAATCATACACACAGATACAACCATATGTAACACTAGTGCTTCTTGTGTGAATCAAATGAGAGTTCTGCAGAACCATTCAATGGACAACAAACACCTTTCTGATATTCCTTACAATTTCCTAATAGGAGGAGATGGCAATGTATACGAGGGACGAGGATTCAAAATCCAGGGGGCGTTTGTCCCTAAATGGAACATCAAAAGCTTTGGATTAGCTTTCATAGGTAAGACATTCAACGTTAAAACTGTAGCAGAAAGAGTTTTTGTTATTATTGACAATCATATTGTTTTATGTTAGAACCGTTATTAGATTTTGATGCTAGAACTGCTTGAAAAGCTAGGTTGTATGATTGTTGAAAATCAAGTCACATTTGGGGAAAACGTCAGGTTAGCTCAGTGGTATTAGAACTGTTAGAAGAGCCAGTTTGTGCGATTGTTGACAATCATGTCACATCTGGGAGAAACATCAGGTTAGCTCAGTGGTGTTAGAAATGTTAGAAGAGCACAACTTCTACCGACATCGATCTGTTGACATTTGCATTGACCTGTTCACCAACAACCTGTGGTCGATCGTGACTTGAAGGGCTTCTGGTGCGCATTGCGCAGAGCACATCCATCAAAAGATCCTCCTGTTTCAGCCACGCTTATATTTATGCCTATATATTCAAGAACCTTCTATACCTGTCGTTTGTCTTTACGCCCAAATTACTCGTACCAGAGCTGCAATGTTTACAACGCTATTACAATGTTAACCTCTGCTAGCTCTCGTGCAACTACAACACACAAATTTACTATGTACGCGTTCGTGGTCCACTCGCCTATTACTACGACTTGATTAACACGTCTAAACCTTACTTATTGACGTTCCATAGATACACTAACACCACGTTCTGATGTATAGGAACTGAAAATATATGTCTACCGATTTATAGGACATACCAGACCTTTTCAAGATAGCCAGGTGTTAACTTGTCAAGAACCAGCATATCTACGTTAACACAACCAGCACCATAGGCCAATATTTTCCCTTTATTTGCCAAAGATATGTCAACTGGAAACTAAATATTATTAAATGTGGCTAAATACTGCTTGTTCACCGTCATGTTAAGTGACGCTCCTGAGTCGCAGACCCACGTATCCACCAGTCTCATGTCTCTGATTGCTGAAAATGCTAAACCCCTACATCTATCTCTAAATTGCGTGCCCGATGAGTTTGAACTACCCGTCACGTCGCCACAGACTTATACTTATAGGCCTTCAGCGACAGCTTCCAACAATTCTTCTTCGCGCGATCAGCTTTTCCACAATAGTAGCAGTTGTGGATTTATTTGTTGTTGTACATTGACTTCTACACACCGGATTTACCTATTGTTGCTTTGGTCACTGTTGGTTAATGCTTCGTGGCCAATGCATGTGCCACGAAAGCATTCGATTCCGTTGCTGTCATATTTGCTTGTTGCCGTTTTTCATCTGTACACTGCCTCTCAAGAAATCTTTCATCGTGCACTTTTTGTCATCAAGAGACTCCCAATTGTTGCTAAATTTCTGTTACTCATGCCCGACTGTCACCAAAATTTGCCCATGTAGCAGCTCAACCGGTATAGCATGTGACCCCCACCGACGAAGTTCTGTATTTATGTCTGCAAACAACTTCTCGTCCTTTGCTACCTACGCCACAATCGTCATGTCCGGATCACGCTCTAGCTTGAAAAATTCCGTCACCAGCAGATACCCTTGACGTTGGTATAAGTCAATACCAAATTGGTAACCATTTAACTAAATACATTTTCGATAAAAGAGTGTGTCACGCGTTGTCTCGCTTCCATTCCGTAAACTTATTAAAGATTCCCTCGTGGTAGCTACCGTGAGAACAGGGAATTCTCGGGGTCCGTCTATAATAGTCAACATTTGGTATTGTTCGGAGTAAATATTTATTTGTCACTTTCACTAGGCACAATTAAATGCTCCAACAAGCTTTTCGATATTTATTTTAGCATCCATCACCATTACGATCACTAGAAAGATTCAGTTACATGCACGAAACTGAAAACAGAAGAGGCATTCTGTAACGTGCTCCTGACGATCACACTGGTACAAACAACATGTCAGTCCACTGAAAAGCTTCCTTGGTTTTACCGCGAAAAAAATTCACAGAGCCAAGTCAGTCAACTTGCATTTTCACAGCCAGGTTTACTAAGAATTCACACAGACAGCATGATCCGGGCCCATAGCCTGTTGATTTTGTTTTATATATGTAATATATATTGCAATTGACTAAAAACTTGAGTTAGTATTTGTTTAAGGCAAAATGAGGCCATTGGCATATTCCATGAAACACATCACCACAGATCATTGTACAAATTTTACTGAGAGAAAATATAATGTGATTAATACTATCTTATCAATATCTGCCAGCACCATGCAGTAAGCTTAAATATCTTCAACAGAGCCAAAATTCAGATTCAACGAAAAAAACTTGTAAATATTTGGAATGTTTTGAGATGGTCTGAAGAAGAAATATAATGATAAAGGGGACCGAACAGGTGACTAATTAAGACGAAGGCCTACTAAGAACAGTAAATGAAAAGAGAACCATTTTGTTGGTGATTCTATGAAGAAAGGTCAACTGGATGGGTCACATAATGAGAGGAAGGACCTATTGAGTGATATGTGGGAAGCAGTGGCGGCTCGTAGCTAAAATTAGTAGGGGTGTTGCTCCGGAAAATCTTTAGCCTTTGTTTTAAAATTGTGTAAAAGGAAAAGAAAATTATAAAAAGAAAATGTATTCAGGAACTTGATAAAATTTTAACAAAAAAGAACTTTTTTATTTTCTTTAACTTAAATTGTTACAGTTCAAGTTTGATTTATTCATTTAAAAATGAAATCCATTCTTCTTGTTTTAATTTGCACAAAAAGTTCAATAATTTTCTTCTTGATCTCTGGATGACAATTGAGGAAATTTTTCTCCATTGAAAATACTGCAAACGCATTTAGTTTTTCTGTTAAATAAAATAACCGAAAAAAAAATCAAATAGAATAGCTGGAAGCATAATAATAATCTAATTCTACACTCTTCTACACTTTATCACATTCAAGAATATGGTACAACAGTTTTTAAGCACAGCACATGCTGAGTAAAAAAACTTCATTCCACCATCACGCCAGAGCCGGCCCTGCGAGAGCAACCGTGCTCTCTCTACCTGGCAGTCCCGCCGTCCTCCCCACCCCCTCCTATGTGCGCATGCACACAACTGTCGAACACCACGTCGCTGGAACTGTGAAGCACACAGTTTCATACAAAGATTTTTGTATATTTTTCATAAACTGGGGGATGGCTACTGAAGTACTGGCATTAAGCTTAAGGAATATATATTTTACTACAAAAATAAAGAAAGAGTTAAAGAAAAAAGGACTCATTGTATTAAATATCATCGATAATATCAAGTGGGAATAGGGGGTGCTGCAGTTCCGCAGTGCCTATACACGAGCCGCCACTGGTGGTAAGGCAAAGTGGAAGGAAGAAGGGGACCAGTAGTACGATGAATGCAACTGATGGCTGGATGACCTCATGCAAGGAAAAAAGAAATTCCAGGATCTAAGAAGGAATTTGATGATAGGACATGCTGGAGAACTCAATTTGGACAAGGCAACAAACTTGTCAAAAGATATAGCACCTAGTAATATTAATAGTGATTATAAGGGTGCTTAATAGGTTAATAGGACCCCAAGCATATAACAGTGACGACATTGTGGAAGATTAGGCCTACTAATTGTGTGAACAGATCATCCCATCAAATGGGGCAATGTGACGCAGAGCTCAGTAACTCATCACATTTCACTCGGTTTGAGGTATTCATTCTTGTAACAGGATGGCTTTGTTGTTGGTAGAGAAAGTCAAAAGTGTACCGGTAAAGGTCTTCAACAGGCTTATGGACACTGTTAGTGTCAGACTGTGTCCTACCTCTCACTAATCTTCTCTAACTAGTAAGTAGTCTTCTTAATTTTAAACATTAAAATTTACTCTCTCTTAAGTATTTAGCATTATATACTAATAATTAGTATTATATAATAATAATTTTTATTTCAAAATTTCTTGAGGAATATAGCTTTTTGACTACCTATATCATAGCTAAGCACCCCAAGGCAAGTTCAGAACTATAGTGCTTGGAGTTCTCCCAGCGGGAAGTAGTTGCACTAACTGCTTTGGAGACAATCAAATAAAACAAAGCTAATGTGTCTTATAACAGGTTATAAAAACACAGAAGCCTAATATATAACTTATAATATCCTAATCCCTAAATTTATTTAACGAACAATATTTCATTTTATGTTTTGTTTCACAGGTGATTTTGAAAACATAAAACCACCCAAAGCACAGTTAGATGCTGCTAAATTATTCTTAAATTATTCAGTGAATAATGGTCAACTATCTTCAAATTACAACTTAATTGGTCACAAGCAGGTGGCAAAAACACAGAGCCCAGGGAGACAACTGTTTGATATAATCAAGACTTGGGAACACTGGGAAAGATGTGAATACATGTGTTGACATCTGAAGCAATTAAGACGTATGCTATAACTGTTGGAACATGGATTAAATTGACATAATTTTAAAACTTGTCATCGCTCAATATGCTACAATGAGATTTGGGTTGTTCATTCTCAAATACATAAGCTTTAAAAGCAGTCTAACCTTTTAAAATTCATTTTTAAAATGTTGTACTAACATAAAATAAGGCCTACTCACTAATTATATAATTATTTTGTATTTTTAAAGGGTTTTTTTTACCTATGGGAGTGTTACATTTTGTGTATGTGAGTGTGGGGGGAGGGGTGAGGCTTAAAATTCTCCCTTTTCTCCTGAGCTTTGATGTTGAGGGTACAATTGCCACAAAATATGTTTCCTAATTAGACTGATGTTTTATTTTACGCTAAGTATTTACGTTTATGTTTTATGAAAATAATTTAAAAAGATAAAAACTACGTCAAAAGGAATGAATGATGAAGATACATTTTTTGAGACAAACAACATTCAATAAACTCTCCATTCCTCATTTTACACATAATAAACATTTATTCATAACTTATTATAACCCTTTAATAAATTAATATTCTAAGTCAATGTATTTATTTATTTATTTCTGGAATCTAGAAAAATAAAATTTATTTAACTATGATATAATTGCAACAGTAATATTTTCCTATTTTTCTTTGCATGCAAGACTACTACAAAGTATCAGCATTATGATGGCAATCATGCCATTTATTAGGAAGTCCTTTTGGAAAATTAGTGGAGCTTGAGAAAATAATTGAACATTATATAAATGTGATATAGGAGATGAGATTTGGTCTTACTGCTCTCACAATCAGAAAGGAGCTTTTTAAGCTTCTTGTGATTTTAGGTACAAAACATTCCTTCAATGATGAAAAACAAGCAGCTGGTGTAGATATTTTATTAAAAGAAAGTATGTTTATAAAATGACATAATATTACACTGATTACAGAGAAATCCACACTATGTTTGGGCACATACCTACTAATGGCCATTGGATTCCACCTCTTATTATTTTCAAGGAAGTCAAAATGACTGACGATCTTAAACTGAATATTATTCCTGGAAGCATTGTGAAATTGACACAATAGGGATGTATGGATAGTGCTCCATGCTCCCCAGTTACTCAAACTTACTAGAGTGTAAACGTGAGTAACGAGCAAAGTGCAAAGTATTTACAGAAAGAAAGCGAACAGCAGGAGAGTCTAATTTGACAAGCTCATTATTTGAAGCCCAGGTATCAAAATCAGACGACCTAATTAAAAATAGATCTAGCAGGAAAGTTACCCTAATTATATTCTGGAATAAGATTGCTTACGTAAAAAGTATGTAAAGAATGATAAATTAACAATGACCATAGGCTATAAAATCAGTTTATTATCATATAAATTTGAGTAGAAAAATGTTAACATAATTTAAACACCTGTGAATAATTCACAAAAGAATAGTAAAGATAGATCTCCACATTTCAAACAATTCAGCCTCAGCCTCCAAAATGACAGTCAATAGTAAACAATAGCCCAACTGGCCAGTAATTACCATAGCAATAATACTCTTGTAATAAAAAGCATCAACATCGGTTACCAAAATAACATAATTCTGCACATAATTTTACACTCTTTTCTGAACATGAACTGTAACCTAATCTTTCTTGTGTAATACATGTGAGACAGGGAAGATCTGACTTGTATTGTAAACTAATAGATGAAAACATACTAACATACTAAACTTATAATGAACATCTCAATATCAACAATAATCTCCTAATAGAGTTCATCAAAATATAAGGCTCAATACAACAGAATTCTCCCCTCACAATATATACTCTTCTAACAATAAGCAAAAACATTACCCACCTTCCATAATCCCCAAGAGGCGGGCAGGTCCTAATATTTATCATAGATATAAATGGTGCCAATCATATATAAATACAAAACTTCAAATAGATTATGTATAAAAAAATATATTAAATTTCCTAAGTCTAGCTCAGCAAAGTACCAATCAATAAACAAATGCGTCCCAAGAACGTACTTTCAGCGCTAACCTTTCTAAAAATATGCCAAAATGTTTTAAATGCATCAAATGTTAAGAGGTATAATCAAAATAATGATTACTAGCCCGTTCATGGACTCCATTTTTAGAAAAAGATGAGTTAATTCCAAATAAGCAAGGTTCCCTAGATTTACATTTAGTAAAAAAAGATAAACAAACTAGCCGAAACATGATCTCAAATTAAGTCTTAAGCAAAGTTTTAGATCCTAACCATAATTTTAAATGAAAAAAATAAAAAATTGTAACGATGTTCCAAACGCTGACAACATCTAATACCAACCATCCTGTAATATGGAGCTTCATCACTCACCAAGTTTGGCGTACCTCCTCTCCGTCAGATGGGACGCTGACACACACATCATCAAGACGTCCACTCCCGCAGCTTGAACAAGTTAGACTGAAGCGAGGCCCTAGTCAACAACTCGCTCGTCATCGATGCTCAGCCAATATGAAACTAAAACTCAACTTGAACAAGGGTATTTCCTGTTCCGGCCCGAGGATGTTCTATAATCTCTGAGAAAGCGCTCGAATGTCCGCTAAGCTTCGCTAGTCGTCTGCCTTCCTTTTGTTCTATGTATCTACCCTCCTTCCCCCTCTTTTGAGAATACGTTAGGACTGTTTTTTTACTATAAAAAGGCTAATGTGGATTGAAGCGACACTCATTGTACCACTGGCTTAGACAAGATGAGGGCGCCGCTGTAATACTAATTCTTGGGAAATATTCTTCAAAATTCATTTTCGGTTTAAATTATAGGGAGGGAACACGTTTCAAAATTACCCCTTTGGGTTTTTTTTTTTGTTATTAAAACTCTCTGGATGGGTTTTCTAAGTTGGTTTTAAGGCGGTTAAACCGCTAATCTATTGTGTTAGTCTGCAGGGAGAAATCCTGGTTAACTTAAAGTACTGCTTGGGTACTAGCGGCACGCCCTTATCTTAAACGTTAGGTTGCCTAGACATTTTCTAGGGGTATTATAAATTATATGCTTTCGTACTAGATTCGAATATTGTTTTGTATCCCATTATTTCAGGTTTTTTATGAGAAGATGTATGAGTGTTACGGCAGGTTGCGTAACTCATTCTAGCTATTTAACCTCTATTATTCTATGTATTTCAAGTATTTGTAGGCTCTCTATTTTGGTCACATAGTGTCAGACGTCTTTTGCGTCTTTGTATATTGTTAACTAAACATCAGCCATCGTGGCTATTTGAATAATTCGCGCCTTTTTGGCAGGCTGTTTAAATTTAAATCTCACGGCTTTCAGTCCAACTATTTCCCCTGAGAGGGGGGAAAAATATTATAAATTTTTGTAACGACTGAGCTTATGTTTTGCCGCATGGATCATAGGCTCTTGATGCATATTTTCAGTAATTCTTTGTACCAGCTCTCTACCTTTGTTATTTCACCAAATTGTAATAGAATATTATCTTCTCTTGTGAACCCATGGTTGTTCTTTCACATGCACCCTTCCTAGTGGTGGGCGTCGCAAGAGAAAATATTAGCCAAAAATGACAACAAACTTACATTTATTCGTAAGTTCCTAACACCGCTCCAACATCGAAGAGTGTCTATCAAAATTGAGTCTTGGTTTATATGTCACATTTTCTAACCGGGGAAATAGGCTGGGGAGGAACTACATGATACAACTTTCACGATGTGATCATCAGTAGCGAATTACGAGCAAAAATCACTCTGACACATGCACCATACGTCTATTGTTTGCAGTGGCGCAGGAACGTTTTTATTTGGGGGGGGTAAATATAATCATGGGCTTTTATAGGGAATAACATTTTTTAGATTTAAAAAAGACCAATAAAATGTAATATTTAACCGTTTAAATGTGTTTTTTCCTCATTAAGTATGGGCATGCCAAACATTAGAATGAATACACACAAAACTAATTAAGAAAAAATATATCTGATGCTGCTCAACTCAAAATGAGTAAAAACAACAAAATTAAAGTACGTTTCCAAACACCTTTGCCCTATATTCGCTACTAGCTATAAAACCACTAACTAGTTTCGCAATGTCAAGTTTGTTGAATCTCTCAGGGTATGCATTAAGCAGACACCGGTGATTTAGTCTACGTTGCCTCATCGTAGAGCGAAGATAGTTTTTTATGCGTCCAAGCATTGAAAAACTTCTTTCTGCAGTAGCTGATGTAGCTGGTATCACTATCAGAGTTTTCAAAATCTCTTCAGTGTGAGGAAATAAACTTCGTGTTTCCTCGTGCAGGCCTTGAAATTCGGTGAACGTGCTGGAGATGCTAGAAAAATGAATGATTTTGCTACACATCGTCAGCTCAGTTTTCAGCTCTTTTGGGCAAATACTTCTTTTGTTCAAAACTTTCATCATGGGTTCAGTAAATTTATTTGACTTCGAGAGTAAGATTTTCTCCAATATGCAGTACTTTTGAAAATCTGGTTGGTTGAACCTGTATTCAATTTCTTCAGATATCTTTCGATTGCATTTGTACTCAGGGGCGCACCCAGAATTTTAAGCTGGGAGGGGGGGATTTTTACATAATAATTTTCATAATTGCAGCATTATATATTTCAATTACTCTAATATTTGGAAATTTTATTTGAAGTAGGGGGGTAAGAAAGATAGAGATTCAGCGATGCCCCCTAAAAAGTGGGGTTCCAGGGGTTTCTCCCCCGGGAAATTTTTTTATTTCAAAGTATGTAAATGATAATATTTGAGCTAATTTGTACCAAAAGCGGATCCTCGGCCTACCCTCTGTCACTGTGTATGCCAGGTCTGTGTTTACACATTCTTCTTCACACCCGGGATTTGCAGTTGGTGGGGGTGGGGGCATATATTAATATCTCAACTGCTGATACAATAGTATTTACATAATTGCTCTAACATAATAATTTCAAGTACTGTACCCACTTCAAAACTCTATGTACAAAGAGTAAATACTTTAACCATTTCTAGAAAATATTACATTATCACAGGTCCAGTTTTCATTTAAGTGAAAATTAACAGTAAAATTAAAATCCACATAAAAAAGTAATCCTTTGAAAAGCCCTAATTACTGTACAAATTTAATTTATAATAAATATAATTAAAAAATATAATTGATTAATTGACGGAACATAATGCTAATAATATTTTTGTAATATCCTTAACTTCTGGGGGAGGGCTTCAGACCCCAAAGCTACCCCCGTAGGTGCGCCCCCTGATTGTACTTGAGTAAGTGTATAATAATTAATCATTTTATGAGTACCAAATTTTGAGGAATGTCCCGCTGCTTCTACATTGTTGGCTTCAAACTGTGATAGTGATATTTTATCTCCGGAACTGGTTGCAAAAGTTTCATTGGTTCCATCTTGATGTTGCAGTAAATTGCAATCGTCAGCACCTGCGATATATATATATATATAAAATCCTTATTGAAGTTTAAGCGATCTATAAAAGATATAAAAAATATTTTTATTTGAAACTCAAAATCAGAATTTTATTATTAGACTTTCTCTAGGCTCTGTATATATAAAAGAATAATTTTAGTGACCAATTGAAATGGAATTATCTTTCTAAGAGATGATAATAATTTATTGATCAGTTTTAATTCATTGTTATAGTTTACCAGGACATTGTTCTTTTGATTGTCTCTGCTTGTTGTTATCTTCCCATCATGAGATCTCTTCATTGTCCACTTCAATTGGTAAGACGTAAGGTAACAGTAAAAAAACAAACGTATCTTTGTTGCCTGATGACACAATCAAGTCACCACTCCCCACGTGAATGAGTGAATACCAGACGGTATTTACAACCCCTACCTCTCTTCTGGCTCAACCCCTCCCCCTCCAAGACTTTGGCACAAGTCACAAGTGGACTTGTAAAGTAACATAGCAGCACTGTCGCGCCTAGCAGAGGGGCGTGGTGGAGACTGGTGATTGCTGTCCCAAGCACTAAGCAGTACCTACGATAGGTCAGGACTCGCCAATAAAACCACTCGAAACAAGATTATATTTTAATTTTATTATGTTACCTTAGAGTGAACTGTGTATCTTGCTTCAACAAGATCTTTCTAGTATCTAAAAGTTTTATTATATTTGTTTGAGAGTGGAGGGGTAAAAATTATACTTTTTACCCCCCTCCATTTCTTGGGGGGGTAAAATTTACCCCCGTACCCCCTAGTTCCTGCACCACTGATTGTTTGTAGTTTCATGGTAGGAGACAATAGTTGGAACCAAAATTCACTTTCTTGCCCTTATTTGCCGCACTTGCGGAGTTTACGTCAAGAGCACAAAGTCCAAACGGGAGGGAGGGGAGAGGGGCTTGAGCGTAACACTGTGGCACCGTAGTTGACCACTTTGTCATTGTGACTTGGCCTGTTGTTATGAATTGATCGGGTATATCGTCTGCTTGAATAGGGTAAGTATATACAACAAACATTGGTGGCGGTGATTTTTAGATATGTTGTCTGGCAGCAGCGGTACAATAGAGATAGGGCTATCTTCGTGAAGTGGTTTAAACATTTTATTAAATCCATTCCCCTAGCGCCACGTGTGCTTCTCATTGAATCACAAGTATCCCAAGGCACATAGGACATATTAACATTGACTGCAGATTATGGCATTTAGCCTATCTTGTTATGATTCTATCTCACACAACATTTTCTTCAATCTTTATATGTAGGAATGTACCACCCATTCAAACTAGTATGATGGAAGTCCCTCTAAGTCACATGAACAACGCTCCTACACAAAAACAGAAAATAAAAAAACTTTTATACACATATGAGACCTACTTTTTTCAACGTTTTAAGTAGGTACTCAAAATATTATCTCAAGTTTCAAGAAGACTTAAATGTGCCAATTTTTTCAGCGTCAAATATTTTAATCGGTATTTCGAGGAAACTAAATAAAATAAATTATCATAGACAATAATACTCTATTTTAAATAGCATAAACTTAGGACGGAAAATTCGAATTCTCTAGTAAAATTGAGAATGAATAATAATAAAAAGATTAGTCAATGAAATTACAAAAGACCAAGAAAAGAAGGACAATGAGAGGAGATTCATTTCAAATCTTCGTATCATTGGAAGGTTGAAGAAGAACAATGATGGTTGGAACTAGGATCTGTGGGCAATATTTTTATCATAACGTCCAACATTTAGAGCTAGGTTGATTCAGTGTGGTTTCATAGAAGTTTGGTACAGTACCATACAAAATTCCATAGACCATAATGTGCTGAATGGGAAGATTTATGTTTATGTGTGTTAGGTGTTAAAGGGATAGTAATTATGATGAAGATTGATTCAATAAATAGTGTTTTTATTAATCAAAATATATTTATACCGTTTACTGTTCACATCAATGTTCCATTGCTACATTTATAATTTAAGATGTGATTAAATTGTATGTCATTTAATTTAAAAGCATAGAGTACCATTGGCTATAAGCATGAGACGATTTAATTTTGAGCCATTTATAATGTAATAAAGTCTCCACACTTTGAAAGAGTCAATCATTCATTCTTTCTTAGTAGCGCGTTAATATTTAAACAACCTAATTAGAATTTCCATCAAAACAACAATGTACTGGACATTAAATAAAGCAAACTCATCATCCAAATTTGATAAAATTTGATAAAACACTATCTTTAGCACATTATGATTCATAAATTCCTCTAAAATTGAGTGTACTGCCATTGTCATTCCATACCCTGGAAAAAAATGGCAGGATGACTTAGTACAGCGTGGTCCAACTGGCAGCCTGAGGGCTAAATGTTGCCCACACTCACTGAAAATGTGACCCTCACCGTATTCTGGAGGAAAATTAAAGATGAATTCTGGGTGGCAGATGTGAAATAGCTAATGATTCGAATACAAATATTTATTTAAAAAGTAAGGATATCACTTTACTGTGCATTTATTTTACTATTCAAAACTTGTATAAATATATATTTATAGTGCTAGGTTGTTTTATAAAAGTGTGTGTGCGTGCATATTTCATCATACATTCTTTGTAGATTAATACACTTTTTTTGCAATAAAATTTGAAAATTTCTACCAACAAAAAATACAATGTATATATAAGTGTTGAAAGTAAATTGTTTATTACATGTTGTTTGTAGGCCAATATAAATTGATGGAACTACTAAATATATCTTCAGCCCGCGATCCAAAATGATGGTCATATTTGTCCCTCGGGATAGAAAACGTTGGACCACCCTGACTTGGTTGGGTTAGGGCCTCCAATCATGGTGTGGGTTCAACACAGTCATTTATTGAGTAGAAACTAGATAAAATATACACTGTGATGTAGTTTAAGAAGTCAATCTAGAATTAATTGAGAAAAGTCCCCGCTATTGTCAGTTCCTTAACATTCAACAGTTCGCTTACTGACCTAGCCTTGATGTTAGGTCTTTAACTCATAGCGATGACTTACAACTTTATGACTATAATGTGATTCGAGGATAACTATAGACTTTTGAGAAGTTTAGAGAGCCCGGTCTTCCTCGTGTAATGCAGAGACTCCGCAACCAAAATATTCTTCCAAACTGATTATTGAGCAGGCAGCGGAAGTATGCAAAACTTTAGAAGAAGCACCCCTTAATCCAACTCTCAGGTTTTCCCCTCTCTTTCTATGGCCAAAACTAAGGGTTTTGTAGACATCAAAATCCCTCTCTGAAATTGTCATTTACTTTAATTTACCAATAGTTGCTTTGCAAGTAGGCATAACACCATTTAAAAACAATAACAAATATGCTCGCGTGACAGTTGATGTAAAATAATTACTAACGATAGCGGTTTATATTTAATCAGATTTGGACATTAAAAAAAAAAGATGCCAATACTATGACACCACTCCCTCGTAATTTAAGTTTCTGAACACATTTACTAGGATACTCACAACCATACAAATTATACCTATTTTAGTCACTCCTAAGTACATTGTTTTGGTTATACTTTGTTATTTAGGAACTATCTGAGGTTTCACCTACTAAGCTAGGTAGCAATGTTATCAACACATTTTGATCTACACGAGGTAGATTTGCTCACTACAAAGTTTGTTTACTCTTACATTATAACAGGCTATTAACAAAACAATAACAAACATTATTAGCCCATCTGGTATTCCTACATTATAAGCAAGAATAATAGTGTAATGCACTTGTGTGCTTTGATTTCTAACTTTGTTTATTAATTTATTGTAATTGACGATTGTATCACCAACTTCTACATATTTTTTAAAAGCTCATTTCTTAGGTCAGTTTTAAAATTAATTTATCAAGGATCACGTCTTCCAGATCATGAAACCTCAAAGAGTTGCATTGACTCTTCAAGTGTAAAGATCTTTGATAAATTGTTAACTGGAAATATTTACTTATTAAATCACAATTTGTAACATTCAGAATGAAACCAAAATTCATAATAGTTCTGGTTATAAAGAGAATTAATTAATATAAGTTCCCTTTACACACAAGCATAGCTTCTTTATCATTTTTTACTGCGTACAACCATCCTGAATGTATCCTTAAGAAAATTAGAATGTTATAAAAATGTTACTTTTCTCTTACACTTAGCATTATCTGATTTTGATAAAAACAGAATACAAACAAAATTTAACAATATTGCAATCTAGAACCATAAAATCATTGGACATACAACTACATTATTTTATCCTCTTACAACGAAAAAACATTTTTTTTTTAAATAGTGATCAAATAAATCCATGCTCCAGACTTTGTTTAGACTGACAAGTCTAGTGTACGATGAAGATGTGTGAACAAAGTCGAGCTCAGAAATTTCAACCATGTAACAAAAGGATTTGTCGATAGTGGGATAAGGATGGCCAATGATGAGAATAGGATAGAAAATAGGTATAGGGAGAATTTTATTGATTTATCCTTGGTCGTCTATGAGTGGTAACCTCCTCCCCCATGGATTGCATCCCTGCACAGGGACTGGTTAGCCCCTCCTACTAGGGTCTGGGAGTAGGGGTCGAGGGTAGGTAGACCACACCTTAGCCTTCATGCTTGAAATCATCTGTCAGTTGGATGTGGTCATATAATATGTTGACAATAGGTGTGTTTTAGTTGGTATTCTGGCGTTGGGGGAGGACTGGAAGACTGCTATTCAACCTCGATTCTCGACCCAAAACTGTTATTTACCACTCAACTCACAAGCGTGAAAGGGGGAAGTAAGCCTGTCACTGCTTCGTGAGGATCGACATTCAATATCTGTTGGGTGATGCTCAACGATGGTTATTCACCCTCCATTAGCTCCTTCACCACCCTCCCCTCCTCCTATGAAGGATGTAGTTTACCCGGCCTCCCCTTCGAGATGAATTGTCTACAGATTAAAGTCTGAAGTCAGATGGAATCGGTTAAAGTTACTAAGAAGACATCGGGATTAGAGTATAAGTCAGTAATAAACAGTGATGGTACTATGAAGTCAGCAGAAGTTAATAAGAGTCAATGGAAATCACTAAGGATTAGTTTAAGTCGACGGAAGTCATCAGGATCCAGCATAGGTCAGTAATATAAAGTGAGTATGATAAATTTATTAGAGGTCAGTAAAAGTAAATGAAAGTCATTATAATATAGTAGTAGTGGGGTGGACCAATCTGATCAGTCTTTCATACATAAAACTGACTATATGTAACATATTCAGAGCGTTTATATCTAAAACGGTCTATATTTGTGACGTGTTGTTATTGAGGAATTCCTAAACAACCTTGTGGGCATCCTTGTCGAGTAAACATCAACATATAGACCGTATTTGTGTATGAAGGGTAATATTTGAGTATGAAAAAGCTATAGTCCATTTTCAGTATGGAACCCCGCTTCCGCATACCACCCACCCCTACACTTGCAGCCCCCCGACATATCGATTATTAATGATTGCTAATTGATTATCGATGATTGATTATCGGCGCACGGGGGGAGTGAATAAAACCACGGATATTTTCGGTATGAATGTATGGAACCCCGCTTCCGCATACCACCCACCCCTACACTTGCAGCCCCCCGACATATCGATTATTGAT
>CABEEJ010000330.1:87304-109517 GCA_901482245.1 Timema douglasi
AATAATCGATATGTCGGGGGGCTGCAGGTGTAGGGGTGGGTGGTATGCGGAAGCGGGGTTCCATACATTCATACCGAAAATATCCGTGGTTTTATTCACTCCCCCCGTGCGCCGATAATCAATCATCGATAATCAATTAGCAATCATTAATAATCGATATGTCGGGGGGCTGCAAGTGTAGGGGTGGGTGGTATGCGGAAGCGGGGTTCCATACTGAAAATGGACTATAGCTTTTTCATACTCAAATATTACCCTTCATACACAAATATGGTCTATATGTTGATGTTTACTCGACAAGGATGCCCACAAAGTTGTTTAGGAATTCCTCAATAACAACACGTCACAAATATAGACCGTTTTAGATATAAACGCTCTGAATATGTTACATATAGTCAGTTTTATGTATGAAAGACTGATCAGATCGGTCCACCCCACTACTTAAGCCAGCTCTACACGATGCGTCAATTGCCTTCCAATATTGGACGCAAACACATTAAATATTGAACAGCTTGGGGACGTTAGCCAACTGCAGTGCATCCAACGTTGTTAAACATGCTGTGCGATGTGTCTCCCACATGGTGGCCTGTTGTGTAGATTTCATCATGGAGGCCTCTACTGTGGGTATTGCAGTAGCCCTCATTGTGCTATCTTTTGTTAATTTGTTGGATAAAAATAACAAGGAAAAACGACACTGTAGGAGGTGGTGGATGTTATTTATGAACCGGTGTAGATGTGCATTTTATCCTGATGACTTGTATGTATAGAAGTAATAATTACTCTTAGTTCTGGCATACTGGCGGAACACAATTCGGCGCACCATGTTGAGGAGTCCTGAATGTGGTTATGAGAACGTTAGCACATTGGGACTCTCCCTTTGACGCTGATCAAAATTACCGATAACAGCCCCAATATCAACACATGCCGACATTGGGAGCAACATAATCGATGAATGCCAACCTTCTATCCTCCATACGATGCATCCAACATTCAAAGGCAATCGACACATTTAGAACGCCAGCATATGTTATGCACTATGTTCAGTTTCGGACATAGGATTACTGATCTATATGAACCCATTTTTGAACTGATGAATTTAGACTATAGTCGAAAGGGGGTAAGTAGATGAAGGGAGGTCCAACCAAATATACCCTTTCTATTTCATGAACAATCTCGAACTACATAATTTAAATCCTCTTGGGAATGACTGACGTGTGAATCTAGGTAAAAGTCATTTCACAATATCTATCGATATTTTTTCACTTCGTTTAAGCCATTACTAAATGATATATAATTATTGAACACTTAAGAAAACTGATATAGCATCATGGGAGTTATCATCGTGAGAAAGCAGTGTTCACACACTGGTTCATTTCCCAAATGTTTGTCTTTTATAGCTCATCTTATACATATAATAGTCTTCGTCAAAATAGACTAAAGCATAAAGCTTTATTTTTCCAGGTAAAAAAAAGAATGTTATGCCATTGACAATAGTTTGTATCACCTGTCTGTTATTCTCTCACAAGTATTTCAAGGCCCCTATTAGAATGCTCTTTAATGTAAGGCCTAAGACTGTATGTTGACCAATAGTTTCCACCCCCCTCCTCTCCGCTCTATTGAAAGAGATTTTGTGAGAGTTTTGATATTTAGTTGCATTCAGGTAGACATTATGAGTGAATTGATTAGAATAGTCAGAAACACAATAATATATAGACTTAACTGAGTCACTAGCATTCTTGAGATATGGAAGTGTAGAAGGTTAGAAAAAAAGAGAATGAAAGCATTTCTGTTAAAAGTCCACATGAGTTTAAAAAGCATCTTTTCTAGGAAAAATCCTTCACAGAAGGAATAATGGCCAAATTGGTATGGGGATCGAGCTATTTGTGGGAATAACTTTAGTTAAACTCCGCTATGTAGTAGACTTCATCTGTGCCAAATTGAGCCTTTCTGTATGTAGCATGTCGATTATGTAAAATTGACATCCACACCACGAGCCTACATAAAAGTACTAAATTATGATAATTATTATAGCGAAATCCAAAGAAGAGAATTAAAGCTCACATATTTAGGTATAATATGCCAACATCTACTTTCCATGACTGGATGGCCTCGGATACAGCCCCCATGCTTCCGAGAATAAAATACTACAAGTGTGTAAAATAACACTAACGAGACGAATCCTTAAAAAAATGCTCTAGCTGAATCCAAAGAAGATGATTAAAACTGATTTATTTAGTAATAATATCCTTCAAGACTTACTCACCATAACAGGATGGGCTCGGATACAATCACCATGCTTTCAAAGAAATTACAAGTTTGGCGGAGACACCAGCATGGTAAATCTCACACACGTCCTCGCTGTATCATCCAATAGTTGAAATGGACGAGACAGCTTGGAAGCGAAGTCACTAGCCTAGAGCACTGCTGCCCTTGCGGCGTTTCTTGGGATTTCAGTCTCCCTCCCCCCCCCCCAATCTCTTTCTTTTCCTTTCTCCCTGTGTTTATGTTTTATTCCTTTTATTTCTGTTTGGTCAGAGAAATCGTATATAATGAGCGTCGCTCAGATTCACTTATTGCACTTCACCATGTGGTATCATTGTATAAGGAATCACCGTTCTATCACCTACAGAAATACCATCTCGCCATGAAGTTTGGATCGTGGGACTCACCACGTCGTCAAGGAAAATCCTTTTCGATCTTCTAAGTATCAAAGTGTTATTAATAAGTCCATCAGACTTATGGGTCTAGTCTAACAGACTATAATTTGTTGTCATGTCCTTCAGACATAGTTTGTATAGTCGAGGCGACTATAGTGTTTGTCATGTCCTTTTGACTTAGTTTATATAGTCAAGGTGACTATTTTTCTAGATTTCTTATTTCAGTCAAAGTGACTATATTTTGGTTTGTGTCCTTTTCGCTTAGTTAGTGTAGTCAAAGTGACTCTAATGTGTTCTCGAGTCTTTCAAACTTCTTATATTAGTCCAAGTGACTAAGATTCCCCTATGTCCATATGACATAGCTTAAATATAGGAGCCTTGAGCTCCAGAGGTAATAAGGACCTTATCTTAAAGGTTACTTTTCTCCACAAGTACAGTACTTCCTTTTTAGTCCTTTTGATGTCTGTTTACTCATGATGCCGTGGATGCCGTGTTCAGTTGTTTAATATTTATATGGCTACAACCAGGTTGTCAGTCCTTTTCTTGTATCCAGTTGGGTCAATATGTTGACTTATTATTGTTGGCACGCTTTGCGTGTGGTATAAACTGGGGTGGGTAAAGCGCGTAACTCTGCTAGTTCCCATACTGGGGTCCGCGCAAATAATACCTTTACTTTTAGCCCGTCGTTGGTTCCTATTGACTAGGTATTAAAAGATAGTGTGTTCTAAAGTAATGTTGTACCCCAGGGAATGGGTTATTGTATAAATGTACTATTGATTGCTCTGGCAGTATCTATTGGGAAAAGGACTGATCATAATACTATTTGGTGTTAACACCTGTATTTACAGTTAACTTTCATTGGTAATTATTTCACGGTTTTTCCTTTTAGATACTACTGACAGTAGCCAGGCGCTTGCCCAGCTGTTTTGATAGTGAATAGGCTCTTTCAGCCTACTGCCTTGGACGTTTAGTATTACCCGAGCAGCTGCAAGACAATCCTATAGTTTGGACTTGATACATGTCAACACATCTTGTATTTAATGTAAATTTTACCAGAATCCACGATATGTTCACTTGTTTCCTGAACTTATATTTTACTCGTTCAATTGTCAACCAGCATTAATCTTGTATAACTATTGTAATATTATATCTCATATATGTTTTTCTATAATAAATCTAATTATTGTTAACTTAATTATTTGTCTTACATAATGAATTATCCAGAACAATGAAGTATTTACAATCTGCGAAGTCGTTATTTATGTAGAGGTCAACCATTCGAAAATACCAGTAAAATAGCTGGTTCAGCACAAGACTGCTTTTCAAATGAGATGAGGTAAATTAAACAACTTTAAAGTAATTACTAAATATGCTTGAGTGATTTAGGCTTTTTTTTTTACATATATAAATGTAAGATATATAGGAGCTAGTTTTGTTATTAATAAATGTGATATAATTCCTAATTTTGGTTCCCTTTTAAGAAGTTGCATTGCACATTTCACATTATCTCATGATGATTTTTGATAGAATGAAATCCAAGTAAAGGGTTTAGGTGCAAACGATTGAGTTTCTTCTTTGTCAATTGGTAGCAGTGTTTAGTGTGAACTGTGTTATTTTCGTTGTAAAAACCATATTGTATTTTTTTTGTTACTATCTTTATTTCCTATACTTTCTTCTACATATAGCATGATTTGAATTTTTTTAAATTTAGGCTTGTTTTAGAATCAATTTATTATAACTGTTGGTGGTTCTATCTTGAGTCGAAGAAATTTTGAAATAAAACAAATCCATCTCTAGAACAAGTATGATATTCTTTATTGTTACAGAAAATTGTTTCTAAGGGCTCAATGCAGAATAGGTTGCATAAAATATTACTATAAATATAAAAATTATGTCCTTTGCAAAAACAAATATTAAAAAGTTTACCTTATTTAAATAAAAGCAAAGAAAAAAAGTTTGTCATTACATTCATACTTTAAATTTATTAAGTACTAAAATGTACACACATTTAAAAAGTATGTTCAACTAAAGTTTGGTCTGAATTTCATTCTTAATGCTCTTGATAATTTGGTGAATAAAGATGGGGTAGCATGTTATGCCATTACTTTAAAACACTACCCAGGCAAATAATCACATTATTTATGTAAACATAATATGTAACGAGTTCATCTTTATTTAGAGAACAAAAACTTACATACTAAGCAGTTGTTAAAATAAAGGGGATTACTTGCAAGAACTCCACCGAATAATGAACAGGATGAAGGAAAAGACGAAAATCTTGATGAAATATCAAATGTGGGATAACTATATACAGCTAATGAGTCATTAGTGAATACTATCTTAGTGAATGCCAGCATGGTCATTAACCAAGAGTATGTGGCAGGTGAACCAATTTAAGACAAAGTGTTAGTTCAGTCTTTTTGAAGCATTAGTATTTGGTGGTTAGTTATGAATAAATTATAGTTTATAGATTTAAGCAAAGTTTAGATTTAGTCTTGTGGCTAGTGACATGAAGATTGGTGTAACAAGGGTGGTTTTTCTTAAGTAGTTTTCCAGCATTTCACCATGCATATGTGGGTTGACTTCCGTTAAATTCCACCTTCCCCATCTTTATCACATTAGCTTAGTGAATATATATATGTATCCCAAACAAGCGATGAGACACTCTAAAAAAAATCACACTTCTGACTAGATAAAGTTACTTGATTGAAGTACATATGGTTGCCACTTATGACTAGATAAAGTTACTTGATTGAAGTACCCATGTAGCTTGATTGCCCCTTCTAACAATATAAAGATACTTTATTAAAGTATTTGTGTAGCTTGATTTCCACTTCTGACTAGATAAAGGTACTTGATTAAAGCAAACATGTACCTTGAATGCCACTTAAAATTAGATGAATTAGTGGTACTTGATTAAAGCAATTGTGTAGTTTTATAATCAGTCTAGAGCATTTCTTTGAAAGTCCTATGCAGCTTGGTTGCCAATTTTGACTAAATAAATGCTTTTAATAAAGCTACAGGACCATTTCGTGTTAAGTAATTCAATATTTTAATTTTTGAACATAATCCTCTTGAATTTGTTTTAAAACATCTCACTTAATGTATACCCAGAGATAATAAAAAATCCAAATTTTTAGATTTTTATACACAGTAGTATAAGTTTGGGCCTTTTGATTTCTCAAAAGCATTGCAACTTATTTTATACGTTTTCATATGATACATAGCATTACTAATTTTTGACAGTTTTTAATTCAAGTATATTCTATAACCCCAACCCATCACATACTCCTTTACCATGGGCTGTTGCATAGAAATGTCACACATCCTTGATTCCAAACATATGATTATAACATATGTTTGAATTTTTGTTTCTGTTTTTAAACTGTGAAGCAGACCCATCTGAGAAGTAGTAGGTTTTTTCAAATCGGGTATCAATCCAGATTAGACATGAGATAAGATTTTCCTGGAATAAATGAACAGCAACTGTGTCATGCATAAGATATTTCGGGATACAAACAATACTTTTAAATCTAAACCTCCAGAATCTTTGTATTAGACTGCTATTGGAAAAATTGTCACCTGGTCATTGTTTCAATGAAATACTTGGCCTCATCTTGTGAAACAAAGGCAAAATTTCTGCAAAATCAAAATATACCACAGCAATATTTTCATTTGACGCTTTCCTTCAAAGAGTGAAATCAGACTTTTTTTTTGCTATAAAAGAATGTATTTTCAACAGCTGTTCACATAATGTTTCCAGAAACTCTTTCGTGGTTTTGGTGTTTCAAAAGTAAGTCTATCACTAAATACCCATTGCTTATTGGTAATATGGTCTATCATTTCTTCTTCCAGCTTTATGCTTAACTCCTGTTTAAAATATTCTACATCTGTATATATAGGAAATTCATTAAGGTGGCATGCTGTAACTGGCTTGTCACACATTATTTTTGCTAAAGAGAATTAATAATCACTCACTGCTGTACTGTCATATAATGCAATATTTAGCTCCTTGTATTATAATTTTAAATTTTTTATGTGAGGTGCAAACACAGACAGTTCAGCAACCTTTGAAAACCATATCTTTCCAGAAGGAACAGTTCATAAAATTCCTTTAAATTCCTCAAAACTAGCCTTTTATGTATAAGAATTCTAGTCTTTAACTGTTTTTACTGATACTAAGCATTTAATCCCAGGCATAAGGTGACTTTAACATCATCATTACTATATAAGTTGACTTTTTCAACAATTACAGGTTCATTTTTGCTCAAATAGCTTTTCCTTGTACCAAAGCTTTTAATTTTCTTGCCATTCTGTCGATAGCTCCAAATTTTTCCTCTAGTTTTTTGCATGTCCAGTTTATTGATATGCTCGTTAAAATATGGAGTTTTTCAATGACAATTAGGTTTTCTTCTTGAAACTCTTCTCTCAAGTAGTTGGCTTTTCACAGTCAGAATTATTTTTTAAACTTTCATGTACATCTTCACTTGATCCAGTCAATACTTTTTCTATCATTTTATTTTTCTTGATTTTTTTATCACAGCAATATTTTCTTAACTATAGGTGACTCTTCAAGAGTGTCTGGAGACTTATTGAGGTACTCTAAGCTAACATTTAATCCTACAAAGCCTTCCATATTCATGACTAAGGCCTGGCATTGTGCTACTTGCTACCAGAACTGAGCTGTATTCTGTCTCAATTTTTATATCTTTTTCCAAATTCATTTGTTTCCTATTACTATACCAAATTTTCATAAACTTTTCAATTCTGATACAACACACATCCATTTTTTAACAAGCCCAAGACTTTTTGTGATATATTGGTGTTCTTGTTTGTTAAAAGGGTTAAATTAGAAAATCCTAAGAGTTTTACAAACAACGTTTTCCACCATAGTGGAGAATATATAACCTTAAACAGTACCACTATATACACATTAACTGAGTCTACACACTTAGAAATGAATAAGGCAAAAATCTTAATGTAGTATGCATAGCGCACATTCACTCTAGTAGAGTCAAGGCACGACTGAGTACTGGCTATTGAATCCTCACTCTACAAGCAGCTTGGTGCTGACTCAGTGTCTTGCTTGTACAGACATTAAAATTACAATCTTCCTTTGCATTATATATTTTTTTAAATGGACAAACATATGATCCCACTCTAATTCCATGATAAAACTTTCCATGAATGATGCTAAAATATAACAAGTTCATTTAAGTTTTATGATTTTTTTTTTAAAAACTTTATGTTTTTGAGAAATTTAAGATGAACATTTATATGGCAAGACCTTGAAATTTAAAACTGTCAATTACTAGTGATGTTACTTTTCATATAAAAGATTATAAAACCAGTAAAAAACTTTTTTTTTTCGATTTATATTTTTCTCATTTATAGCTTGAGAAATCATTTTATTTTGTAATTGGGTGTGAGCAGAAAATTTTGATTATTTATTTCTTTGAGGGTACATACAAAATTGGAAGAAATAATAAAAAAAATGCCAAGAACGTAAAGGCTTTTTTGAAGGCTAGTTGAATGAATAGTTTGAATAAAATGTTTACAAATAAAAGTTTTACAATGATACACACATGGTAAATTAGTTACCATTTGTGAGATTTTTTAAACAGTGTCTAGAACATTAAATAAAAATATTCAGTGACTATAATAAAGATATTACTGTAGAGTAAAACATTGACTAAAAGAGTATCAAATGAAATCTTGACCAACCGTTATAAAGCTAGTACATTATAATATTCATTACAATAGTTCTAATACTAACTGAAAAGTTGTACAATTAAAACTTAAGCGACTGTTATCAACATAACTTAATTTGGACAGCTAATAAATTAACTAATACTGGAATACTGCACAATTAAACCTTTAGTAAGACTGAACAAGATTACACAGTAGAGTAAAAAGTTTAAATAGTTTTAAATATAAACAACTAAAGAAAGTACAATTAAATATTGAGTAAATGTGATTCAAATAGTAGAGTAAAATAAACATGGTAGTTAATAACTATTATAACAATGTCTAAAGGCCACACAATATTTCGACTGACTATTTGTAAGATAGTACAAAAGTGTAGACATGGTAATACTTGATCATTTTAAATAACAATTAATCAAAGTTAACACAAGGAAATCTCCATGGATTCTGATCAATATTATTTTACATAATATTAGTTTAGACATGATAACATTTAATAGTTTTAACTAACAATCAATAAAAGTTAATAGAATTGAATCTTGAGGGATTGTGATCAGAATTATTTTACATAATACTAAGCTATAAAGCTAAGAAGTGGCAGACACACTCAAAAACCACAAAAAGTTAATAGGCTTTCAAATTTCTAATTAAATGTCAATACACATGGTATTTTAAATTGATTCATATATGCCTTAATATCATTTTAATACTGTTATTATTATGAAGTTTAAAGTTCAAACACAATGATAAAATTGATAGGGCTATGCGAGAACAACTTATTCAATTCAAGACGATATCAAGACGAAAATATGAGAAAAAATTTAGACACGAGAATGAGACAAGAAAACTTTCATTGAAAGCACAACTATGTAAATCATGTTTATTAAAGTATTTATAAAGTTTATAGTATTAAAATTCTTTTTGACAATTTCACTGGAAAGGTGGATAGAAACATATAAAAGGGATGAACACAGTATGGCTTTAACAATGAAAAAGAAGAAAGCAGTTCACACTTTACATTGCTGCCATTGGACAAAGAAGTAATGGCTGCCTCTTAAAGAAAATCGATCGTCACAGCCCAATCCCCTGACCTAGGTTTCATTCTATAGGAACTCATCAAGGAGGAGTGTGAAACCCAACTTCCTATAAGAGGAAATCATAAATACACAAAAGGGAAAAAAGGGAAGATTGTAAAGAATGATAGGACACATGGATAGGAACATGTAAAATGTATAACATAAAGGGCAAACACAGGAAAAGGACATAGAATGTGAATATATAATATATCTCTATAGGGAAGACCTCTTTTTGCTTTATGAGGTAATTGTATTCTATTTGGAAGAAGGTATAGGAAAGGTGGATAGAAACATATAAAAACATATTCACATTCATTGTCCTTATACTGTGTTTGTCCTTTATGTTATTCCTTTTACAAGTTCCTATTTATGTGTCCTATCATTCTTTACACTTTTCCATTTCCCCCCCACCCCCCGCACCCCTCTTTTTTCCTCTTTTAGGAAGTTTTGTTGCGTGTTTCACACTCCCCTCTGATGAGTTCTGATATAATGAAACCTAGATCAGGGATAGGACAGTGACGATCGATTTACTTTAAGAGGCAACCATTACCTCTTTTTCCAATGGCAGCAATGTAAAGTGTGAACTGTGTTTTTTTTTTCATTGTAAAAGCCAAACTGTGTTTGTCCCTTCTATATGTTTCTATCCACCTTTCCTATACCTTCTTCCAAATATAATATGATTACCTCATAAAACGAAAAGAGGTTTTCCTTAATCATAATAGTTTGATAATAAATTTTGTTTTGATTGAATAGTCAGTGCGTCTAGCCCCTGAAATTATTATTCTTTGACATTTGAAGCCAACCTCAAGAGTTTATTTAGTCGTTTAGAAAATACCTTGACCATCTAGTTAGTGAGAATGTTGCCATGGTAAAATTGTTATGTTATTTCAAATCTCTGCACGTTCAATGCTCACAACACCCATGTGCATCTTCAGCACACTTTGATAGCTAAAAAAAGAATATCTGAATAAAAAGTTTATTTGTAGGCATGGAACTTCGAATCTTTCAAATCTTTGAGGATATTCAAGATTCGAGGACATGAGAAAATTTTGAATTCGACAAATCATTATTCCCTCACCCCATCCCCCCATTTTAAATTGAAACTTGTTTTATATCTCCAATACTGCTTATTGTTGGTTCAAAACCATTTATAATTATAAGATGAACTTAACAACAAGGCCCCAGACCAGTAATTTAACACTTAATTGAATGTATGAATGTTATAAGAAAGAATATTATCATACATTTAGTTATTATTTGTATTTTCTACTATTCCATCATATTTCTATTTCTTATGTTAATACCTTTTTCCAAGATTAGAATTCAGGAATCAAAGGTAGATTGGCTATTCAGATTTGTAAAATAGTGAATTTAAACCAAGGTTCGTGTTGCTGTTGGAGGATTCTGGCTTTGTGTGCAATGAGGAAAAGGTACAAAGTCTGTTCACAAAAATAAAAAAATAAAACTATATCATCTACAAATGAGAAGTCTGCATCAATTTTTCCTGATTTTGTTTGTAACAATTTTTTTATAATTATAATTGGATATGCAGTGTTTGTATTTTGTATAAATGTGTACCAAAAAAATAAATAAAGTATGTGTATAATAAAATAGGTGGCTCATGCACACAGTTTCCATTGTAGTCAGCATACTTATGACGCACATACATTTATCAAGGAAAATGACTAAAAAATGTATTTATTCTAAAAGGGTCAAATTTTCTTTTAAATGCTGAGACACAAAAAAACAAGCAAAAAAAAACATGCCACCAGCAATATACACAGTTACATGCACATAGTGGATACAAGAATTTAGTTAGATTGTAATATTTATTAATGTAACAAACTCTTATCAAAACTGAACAAAATAGCATGTTATGATAAAACAAAATTATAAATTTTCTTGAAAAAAGTAATGAATATAAAACATATTTTGTATAACCTATTTATGAGTAATTAATCAGGTACGAAAATAAAAGAAACACTAATTATCAGGATCGTCGGTGGACTCCCCTTCAAGTAAGACTCGCTGTTCCTCTTTTTTCTTGCCAACAGCCATTTTCTTTTTTCGTCTGTTCGCCACACCATCCTCATCATCCATCATGCGCAGAATCTGAGTCTGGTCTGATGAGTCAATTGGGGCCACCGAGATATCTCGCACTGCTCGAAACTTCCCGCAGTTGTTCAGATGCTCATTCTCCAGTCGGAAGAAATTCCAAACAAAACGACTGTAATACAAGATTTTATATTAACATTTTAAGAGAATGTGCTATTTAGTAATGAGAAATACCCATGCATATTAACATCAACACAACTTAACAGTACGGACACCATGTTAAGTATGACAATAATAAAGAGCTTATAAGTTAGATTGATTAAAATATTATTTTTATGTTTAGATTTCTCTGAGTTTGGTTTCAAAATTAGCCATGTGTGATATGTGAATGTTTGCCATCCCAAGCAATGGGTTGCCAGCAAGGCAAAAAAGATTAGGCGTGTCAACTGCTGGCTTAGGAATGTAGTCAGGGGAGAAAGGTTGTTGGAAGACATGACTCAGTTACTGAGCTGAACAGTGCAAATTGTTGCACAAGTAATGTGCTATTGATAAAAAAGTGTATACTATTTAATTAAGTAGCAAGGACTTTGTATAATATTGTAATTTACTGTAAAATAATCACCACAATTGGCATGCTACACATTTTACAAACATTATAGTTATGCTCTAATGATGAGCATTGATAAAATCTCCAGGCTAAGGGAACAAGATGAGGAAAATTATTGCAAAATAACATGAATTAAGAGTTTAAAAAATTGTTTACACTAGGTTTTATGTACATACTTGATATTCCAAAAAGAGCTAAAGATTAGAGTAACTTTTTTTTTAAATTTTCCCTTTCAAACCAAATTCCTTGACTTAGTTTTTAGTTTTTTTGATGTTACCAATATGTACATTTTCAGGCTATAGCTAGCTCAATGACTTCAATGTGTTACCAGTATGTACACAAATACAATACAATTTAAAATACCTACCATATTTTGGCATTGCCACACTCATAGTTTTAATATTCTGTGTATCCTTTTACATCAAAATGTGTTTAAAGTATTTTAAATGTATTTTATAATTTAATCAGATACCATTTTTAATTTAAAGTTTGTTGCTATTATTGATTCATTCTAAGCTGAGACATGATGTAAACAAAACCACGTGGAAGTCTATGCTATGGTTTGCTATTGAACATACTTCAATGGTATCCTTTCACTAAATGGTCTTTCCCATATTTTGTATTAAACTTGTTTTAAAATAAGATTAAACTATTATTATAGCTAAAATAATCCCTTCATTTGCTTTAGAAATCATACTTTAAGCTTTACAAGCGCTATTCGATTATCAACAAACTCCTGACTCAACGTTGAGGGACCCTCATGGTACAGTTCTTATCACATGTTAACGTCAAGTCGGCAACAATCAGTTAACAATTCATCTCAGCATCGTAAGAATCCAACATTTTCAGTAAAGAAAATTGTGATATTAATATAAGAGTTTATTGGAATTTCTCAGAGCGTATTTTAAGGGCAGAAAATAGAAACACAAAACCAGCCAACTTACAACTCCTGGTTAAAAAAGAAAAAGGGAAAAACCGGTATAGGATAAGGTCGACAATTTAGTAAAATCCACTTTTGTTTAGTGATTAGGTGTCTACACACTTGTAAGTAATTTATTATCATTCTGCATGATTGCCGAATAGTATTTTAAAATAAATAATAGATATAAAAATTTAAAAGCAATAAAAATACATTAATTGTGACTATTGCACTAGTGTTCCACCAATAATGTAGGTCCTTTGTGTAATGATATGGGAACGTTTGTTCACTTCAGGTCTAAGGTTAGGATGAATCAATAATAGCTTACCGCACAACTTCCAATGGTGTGAGAAAGGAGACCATCAAGTCACCATGGATGTAGCCCATTTCTATAAGGGACATTGACAGAACCCATCCAAACCTCAGAATAAAATCTTCCACAATAGCAAAATAATAGTATCCCTAGAATAAAAAAAGTGAACCAAACTAGTATATTCAATTTTATAATAGCAGAGTAATGGATTTTTAGAGAAAAACATAAATGCACATCGTATTTAATAATTTATCAGTGTCATTTTCAAATGGAAAAACAAGTTTTCACATGTCCTTGATGAATTTTATAATTTCCCATGTTCGTAATTAATTTTATAAATCAGGGTTTAAATCACATTTTTTATGAACAAATTTGGATTCTAATATTTTTATCATATTTATGTTATCCTCTTTAAAAGTATAACAAACCAAAATTGATTCTAAAATTATAATCAAAGGATAGAAGATTGGGACATAATAAAAAGGTGGCTTACAGTTGAGGAATATACAATTTCTTCCCTGAGATACTTGTTATCTCCAGCTTTCTTGTCAAAGAGTCCCCAATCCATGAGTACATCCCATGCATATGCATAGCATGAGCTGATTAGAGAAAACACCATCCAGAGGTATAAGTATGGGTCTTCAGAGGAGAATTCATACTTTCCTTGGAGGAAACAACAAACTTGATCAGATAAAAGGTTTCAAGAGTTTCAACATCAAAGAAAATATATAAGAAGCAAGAAATGTATATCTCCTGTCCAGGGGCGTTGCACAAAATATATTTAAGGGGGGTGGAGGTTGGGTGGGGGGGTTAATCAGAATTTTCCCCCACTCTAAGTATTTTGAAATTAGAAAAATTACTAAGTAGCAAAGGAGAGTACAAGAAGGGCAATGTTGGGAATGGGGGGAGGGAGGGCAGGAGGAGGCTAACAATATTGTTTTTTAATTTGGGGTGATAATCAAGCCTTGACGCAATCTTTTAGGCAACTATTTTTAAATGTATTTTTTATTTGCAAGGCCATAGCTAGCCAATATTTCACAAGAGGGGGTTGGTGGGTACATCCCTTAGTTGTCAGAAGTTAGAAACAATTCTAATTGATAAACCGTTCTAAAAGCTACCAGAAGTGTGGGTTTTTTTTGGCAGAATAACACCATAAGTGTCAAAGGCTAGGAAAATTTATAAATATTAAACATGTCTAGAAGCTATCTAAAGTGTTTTTTTATGGTACTATAACCCCCTAATTGCCGAAGGCTACAAAAATTTATCAATATTAAACACCTCTAGAAGCTCTCTGAAGTGCTTTTTATGGTAACACAGCCCTATAATTTGTACTTGTATCTTAATTTTTATATTGTATGAACCATAAATAAAGCCATTGTGTTCATGAAATTTCGGAGGTGGTTTGAGCCCCCCCCTCTACCACCCCTTGGCAAGAGCCTTGTTTATTTGTTCATACTGGATATTCAAAGCTACAAGGCTTTTTCAGTGCAACTTGAATTATTATTTATTTCAGTTTAGCATTTATGCCTCCAAAATTTAATAAAGCCCTAATTAAGGCATTGTGTAATCATACTGATCTGGACCCCTCTCATATATTAAAAAAAAGTCATGGATGAAGTGCATTTTTCTTTAAAGTATTGTATGTAAAATATCCTTTCATCCATCCTTTCCATGGAGAAGCACGTGCTTTTCAGAAATAATGTCAAAGCCTTGTACCATTAAACTTATTTTTTTCTTTAAAAGATCAACTCCGTAGTGTTTACCAAAAAAGCAAGTCATGCTAGCTCCCTCTATTTAATAGGAAGTTAGCCTTCACAACCCTGTCACCAGGACTCTTTCTATTATTCTATTAGTTGGTTTTGACACTGGTGACAAGAGGTAGGTCATATATACGCTGCTTGTGCATATGAATATATAGTTGTAACTAGAGATGGGTCGAATCCACTATTTCTCGAATCCTAATCTAAATTTTATTTTCGAATCTTGAATCCGAATCCTAGCAAATTGTTATAAATTTTAATTATTTACAAATGGACCTACATTACACAATATAGGCCTAAACTGTGAACTAAGATTAATTTCAATCATGCTTTCAATTTTAATCAACCCCCCCCTCCCCCCCTCACAAAATACAGGTTAAAATCCAGCCAAATTAAACAATCTAGACTCATATTAATGTTTAAAAATCAAATCAATCAAAATTTGAGTGTCTTTTAGCTATTTCTAAAAGTGTTGTTAGAATGAGTTAAGATTATAAAAAAACATGTGAAATAAACAGATTAGGCCTAGTTATCCTTTGATCAACTTTAATCATCATTAAAAGACATTTTATCATATTAAGATAGCAAAAATAAAACTACAAACGGATATTTTTAATAAAGACTAAAACAACATGCTTAACAATTAAACATACATTGGAAATAGTGAACTCAATAATACCTAAGTTGTTTTATTATTGTCTTATACATCCATTATCTATTTTCCCGTAGAAAACAAATATATTCGATTATTGTGATATATCAATAATAATAATAATAATAATAATAATAATATTTAGCACCGCGTCTTACTACCCGTTCGAGTTATACGCTTTAAGTACTAATTACTCTATTGGATTAGGAATTGGGAAGGTTGAATTAGAGGAAGTGAACCCGCATTTGCGTGGAGGGAGAGTGGAAAACCATTTAGGAAAAACCACCCCCAGTTCACCCGACCGAGATTCGAACCTCGATCTCCCCGTCCTCAGCAGTAGAGCTCAACACGACAAGTGCGTTAGCCAACTACGCCACCGAGGAGGGTTGTGATATATCAATTTCTGAGAATACATTCTATTTAAACCCCACTAACATATTTTCGACTACAATATGTTCATTCCCATTTTATAAGGCAGGACTACGTTTGAATATTTCTACAATTACTTCAATAACTTCTTTAAAAAAATAATAAACTCTAAGTTAAAATCCATTTAAAAACAAATAATGGATTATCAAGTCGTTATTTGATCCTTAAAACTCGAGAGCGCTTACTAAGTGATCAGATTACATGAATCGATTTTAAACAAACAATCGATATACGATATGTAGGCCGGTAGAGATAAATAAACAATTTTATCGCTGTCTAACTGTTGACAGTATTTATTTTTCATGAAACCCACCAAAATGTCTAACTTAAGGATTGTATGCAATAAATTGGGGTTCTTTGCGTAGTTGTAGATCATTAAAACCAGTTGGCTAGTAAGAAGTAACAGTATCTTTATTTTAATGATCACTCGGGCGAGTAAACATAATATATGTCATGGTGGCTGACTTAATATCGTGTGTAATGGTGGCTGACTTTGTATCATGTGTAATGTGTTCTTATTTCTGTTAAAAAAAAGAAGCTGTAATTTGTTTTTATTTATTTCAAGTTTATTTGTAGTTCTAGTTTTAATTTTCAGTTTTTGAAGCGTTTTAATGTGGCCATTAAAATATTTACAAGATTGTTCGTGAGGTGAAAGTTTTAGACGTGAGCATGCGCTGAAACGGTCGAGTCCAAGTTTCCCATGCGTTGGGAGGGTAGGGTACTAGGCACGTAAGATTTTCCACACCTAACAATTATTTTGATTTTTTAAAGAATATTTTATTCGTGTTTATCTCTTTTCACCGACAAAATAAATATTACGGATTAAGTTGTGCTTTACAAGTAGGCCTAACTAAGTAATTGTTGAATTCAAGATACGCTTTGTTTATGAGGTGAAAGATTCGATCATCGAATCCAGTAAAACACCGAATCCTCGAATCTCAAATACTTGTCAGGATTCGGTGGAATTCGAGGATTCGAAGATTAGAGTGGCCCATCTCTAGTTGTAACATAAATCTACACAGCACATGGTACTAAAAACACAGAACGTGTAATGTCACAGAAAAATAATCTGTAGTTCAAATAAAACCGTATCATCTAATATTTTATCTTCAGTGCCGAAGGTGAAATCATCTTAATAAATTGTGTGCAACATTGAAAGTCTTTATTCATTTTATTAAAATAAATATCAAAAGTAATCAGATCGTATAGCAGCATGAGTGCACAGTAAGGCACGCTTGTGTCGACATCATAGAAAAGAAGTGACATCAAGATAATTGGTGTTCGATCAAGGGGCTATAGATACCAATTATCTCATCAAACAACAAATATATTTAATTAGTGCTCGATCATGGGGCAATTATCAGCTAATTAAAACAAAATATCCATATCTTCATATTTAGCATCCATTGTGAGACGAGAACACTATAATAGGTGGTCGATCACGAGGATATAACTACCAATTATCTCATCAAATACCGAGAACATCATTTTAATTGGCGTTCAATCACGAGGCTATTAATACAAATATTAAATCTTATAATTTTAATCGGCACCCATCATGGACATGTATCACTTTAATTGGTGCCCAACGTGCAACCGTATCATTATAATTGACACCCAAACGCATGGCACAATAACTCAAACAAATCCCGAGAACGTTTTAATTGGAGCCCAATTGTGGGGTAATAATTTCAAGAATTTATTAATAGGCTCCCAACGCACAACAGTATTGTTTTAATTGGTTGTACAACATATAATAATTTGAATCATAAAACTATGACATTCTAGCAGGCATGAAAGTCACAACTAAAAACACTAAACCAAAAATAAAACATTGGCTGACAATGCCGCCACTTCAAGCATTGCTGGCTGAGTGAAATTTTGCTACTGGGCAGCTCATGTTCCCTTGTGATTTGTTTCCATACCGCATTCAACATACACTCCCCGGCCGTTGTGTCTGCCTACTGACAACGACGCTACTAGACTACTTGATTAACTAAGATTTTTACTATATACTAAACAAGGAATTTTCTTTAAATGTTTGACGATTTTTAAAGTTGGGATTTTTTGTAGTGTAAGGATCAACAGTTGGGAAATTTTAAATTTGTCTGTACTTTGTGGTTAAGGACGTTCATAATAGAAAGTAATGGGGTACAGAATAAGCCTAGAATTTCCCAACTTCAGATCTCAAATCTTGTAACAATACAATGCCTTGTATTGCACAATTACTCCCCACCTAACCTAATATCACTAATAAAATTGCCAAGATACATACTACCCACCCCCAGAAATAACCTCCAAAAAAAACCTATAATAGTATTCTTCTCTATTATAGCCCTATCTAGCCCCAACCATTACTAAAAGCCAGCATTCAGAAAAATCCATTATAAACAGTGAAGTTAAATAACTGTTAAAAAAGTACCTTCGTCCAGATCCCCTGGCTACGTCGCTGGCGAGTCAAACGCACCAATAAACAAGAGTCGGGCAACTACATCACGGAGAATGACTCAACGGTCTACTCAGCCCGAACATTGGAAATAAACTAGCCAATGTTTACTTGACCCCCCCTTTGCCAAATCAACTGACCCTGGTTTGCCGCCTGGCGGAGGGATATGAAAATGCCACGCCGAACTTTCAAGCTTGCACATTGGTCGAGAGAGGGAAGACAACGACGCGTCCAATCAGCGACTTGGATAACCTACAAAGTTGTGTCAGAATGACGTCACGGACTATTTGCGCGTAACTGAGTTGGAAGTGAATACCCCTCCCCTTTGTGTCCGTGTTTCTAGGCTCATTATAAAGAGGATTGTAAATTGTATACGAATGTTCACTTTTCGCTATCACTGCTCGTCGGTCAGATGTAGGGAGCAGGATAGATTGTTTATGGTAAAAATGTAAAGTTCATGTTCACTTTTCGCTATCACTGCTCGTCGGTCAGATGTAGGGAGCAGGATAGATTGTTTATTGTAAATATGTAAAGTAAATGTTAACTTCACTTTAACTATCACTACTCGTAAGATTGTAAATTGTAAATATGTAGGATCATTTTAGGATTCACCGTAGAAATGTAGAAAGTTAGGGAAGAAAGTTTGAAAGTTGTTTTGCCGCTATTTAAATGTAACTGTTAGGAAATAACGTTAAATGTAGAATCTAAGAAATGAACCTTTAACCTTGTTTATGTTATGTTCGTTTTACAAGAGTTATTTAGGTCACGAAAGAGGGGCCTACATATATTAGCTAACATAATAGTTAACGTAAATGCTAATTGCGTTAGACTTAGTAATTTTTATGTTTACTTAGATAACCTTATGTTGGGATCAAGTTGATTTAACTTTAATATATATTTGTAATATATAGAATTAACGTGAAGGTTAGTTGAGTTCGGTATGTCATGAGAACATAGGTAAAACTTGTTGTTAATTTACTCTTTGAAAGACCTTAAGTCTTGTTTTTGGTTATGAGCAACCAGTCACAACGTTATGTTTGAAGGACCTTAAGTCCGACGCAAATATATCAATGTTTTCTTTCAGAATAGTAGCTATAGGATGTTTTAAAATAAGGCCGTCCTTTCCGTGTTTTTGTTAATATTTTTGGCAATAAAAGAATATTTTGTTATAAACTTTTTTCTATTTACAGTTGATATTTTCCTTGTATTGTTGCATCCTCTCTATCCTATAGTTTTAGGGGCCTTATCTATAGGATCGGCGGAGGGTGTAATAATCTCATAAAATTTAGAAGTTAGAAATGTGTATGTCATGTCATTGGCAAAACAATTCAAGAGTTAACAATTGGAAAGTATCATAATTGAAAAACAATACTAGCAGTTAGCATTTTAAGACCTTATTACCAACACAATATTCTAAGAGTTAGTATTGTAGGAGTTATGTCATTGATATCTTAAAATTAAATAAAAGGTCAAAATTTAAAACAAAGAGTGCAAATTTAATATCCAGTTTTCATATATACCTATATACATTCAACATATGAACCTACTTGCTTGTAAAGTATGCAATGTTGAAAATAAGATAACAAAGAATGTTGTAGCATATTTGCAAGCATTTGCGAGATGTGGATGTGCTTCCTTTGTATCCCTGTATCGGCGAAGACATTGGGCAAACCGCCACCAAGCTGGCAAGCATGTCACTACTGGTCGGAGGACCCACATCATGTCTGTACACACATTCAGGTCTGCAAGAAAGACAACCAAACATCGTCAGTCCAAAAACAGCTTTTGTGTAAACTCAATGAAAGGATGGTATAAGCTAAAGCACATTATTTAAATGTTATTCTATTTTCAGAAAATTCTGTTAATAATGACATCATGTATGAGTAAAGTATAAATATAGACATAGGAACAGTGGTACAAGTATTGAAATGTGATGTGGGGACTCAACTTACCTAATCCCCTCACTCCTGTTCAACCAGAAGGCCCAGCACAAGATGAGAGCGAGAGTAGCCCCCGAGGAGATTTATCACATATGGTTATTGTTTTATTGACTTAAATTTATTTTCAGGAAATCTATTTTATTTCTATTGAGTTTACATGGGTTTATGATTTAGGTTAAGGTACAATAGTGTAGTCGAAAACTCAAGTGTCTTATTCAAAATTAATTATGTGTTTGTATGGTGATTTAACCTTCTGGCTCCCGAGACAAGGTACATCTAATCTCTAAAACTATTATAAAGTGATAGTTCTGAAGTATTAAATTAAATTATTACTATGTAATTATTCCATTTTTTAGTCTATCACAATCTAGTTGTTAAAACAATTTTTATGGCTAAATGCAAAAGGTCCTGGGTTTGGTTTGCTATAAAGTTACCATTGGTTAATTTACAGTCCAAATTCTTATTGTTTCCTATGGCTTAGAAATAAGTTAGTTCTTAAGTAGTGTGCTGATATAACAAATTGGTTTTATATAATACACCTTTTCAAAATTAAGACCAAAAAAAATAGTTACTACCCATTTTGGATTATGTCTCCTGCAGAAGTTGGTAAAATAATGCTGGAATTTTCTACTGAGGATGATTCTAGTCCCTAGTTAAATAAAGGACTTTCAAAATTGAATATGTATTGTATGTGTATTCACATAGTATTTGTATCAGTACAAATAGGCAAAATAATTGCCTTAGGAGTAATTTTTTTTGTAAAAATCTGAAATTATATCCATCACTCTGAGGAAAAGACCCATGTTAATAATTATGACACTTTCTATTTACTAACCAAACAATCAATATCATCCATCAATTAATTTTATTTTGTGGAATGTGTTTAACTTCACTAAAAAAAACATTTAAAAAAATCATTCATGCAAGTATCAATAGTACAGTGAAAGCTGACTGGGGTATAAAGTACCCCAAACACCTGCTTGTGTTAAATATACCGACGTGCACCTGCTCAAGGGTTAGATGCATTAATTTACCCACACCAGTAGCCATGCATTCTAAGGTGTTAAGCTTGCTTTGTAAAGGTCAGCAATGATGGGGGAGTTTGATTCTAAATATTATTGTGTACACTGGTGGATAGTTTTACAAAGTAATTTATTACTTTGTTTCTATTGTTCTCTTTGCATGTTAACCTTAGGGCACTTAATACATAATATTTTTCTTATTCCTATTACTTTGGTTAAATTATCAACAACCTTTGTGTCAAATTTGATCGATAATTTTTTTTTAAATCACTAATTCATTTTGTGAAGTGTATTGATAAATCATGGAAACATGTAGTGTAGTGAGGTGGAATGGCATAAAACATTTACTAATATATCTGAGGAAGCTGAATAGTTAAGAAAATATTGTTTTTCTAAAATCCAATGGCAGTAATTGAAAAATAACTATGCATGATAAAGAAAGAAGAATGTGCCTGGATTAATAAGCTCCATTGTCCTTAATGATAAAGTTATACAGATGATATATTGAATGAATATTGCTACATACTTGAGCCAAAATACTTATATATATATATATATATATATATTACATCTGCAACAGGTATACAATACAATCTGACACCATCACTTTCTCCGGTATGGTGGGTCGGAAACG
>CABEEJ010000330.1:109530-149208 GCA_901482245.1 Timema douglasi
GGGGGGGGGGGGGGGAGCCAATGTTCAATGTTACTGTTTGCCAATTCCTCTAGCTATGGCCTTGTTCTTATTGTTTGGATTAGTCCTGTAGCATTTGTGAAAAGCTCTCTTCACTTACAGCACCGTAGTTAACACAGAGTTGTAAGTAAAGTATGTTTTCAGTATTTTCATCAGTTAAATTCATGAAAGTACTAATTTCATCTCTACTTTCACCAACAAAGAACATACAGGAGTGTGATGTAAATATGTCTCCACTTTCATCAATTCAGTTCACAAGATATGTTAGTAATTAATGTTCTTAAAGGAACACTAAGCATTAATCAAGTTGGGTGTGTAGGGAACGCAAATTAATTGCGATATTTTTGCAGTTTTTATATCAAAACTCTTTTTGGTCAAACAAAATCAAATAATTATCTAGCAGAAACATAATTTAATTTTCTTCACAAAGTAATCTCAACAGTTTTTAATATATGTCAAGGATGCCCTGTAATCTAATGACAACTTTTTCTCTTAATTTAAAAAGTTTCTCACCTAATGAAGTTACATAACAATTATTTAAGAATTGTTGATATCACCATAAAAAGAAAATTAAACTTATGTTTTTACTGGAGCAACATTTTAATACTTTGGCTAAAAAAATTATATTTTTCTATAAAAACTGCAAAAACACTTCCCTTTACTCATGTTCCCTACACTCCTCCCACCTTAATAGCTTGGTCAAATATCCAAGCTATTATGTTAAATATTTAACATTAAACCTATGTGAGAATGAGTTTTTTTCAACAACTAAGGGACACCATTAAAATGTTAATTTTATAAATACTGCTATTTTATTTTAATTAGTTTGATTGGAGTGTTTAGTGACCAAAAGCTTTTGTTTTAGTTTATACCAAACCATAAATACACTACACCTAGCCACTCAATATCCAAAGCAAAAAAATAATCAGTTCCTTAGCTAAATCAATAAAGCATTTTACCTGAGCAGATATTTTCAAGTGTTGAACATTATATTAAACATTTATTAGTAGTATATGTTAGTATTACACTAAAACCTTTTTAACTATAGCTAATTAATGAAAAGGCAAGAAATGACAATAGTTTTTACTTCTATTTTACTTGTGAATGTGACACATGCACAGGCCAAGATTTTAGGGAGGGCGATGGGCTAACATCCCAGAGCTTTCCCAAATCAGTCTCTACAAACTGTTGCAATATTATAAATTTTTGGGTCTATAGTATGCAGTCATGGGAAGGTCTTAAAAAAATATAATAGATTAATTTACTATTATTTATTTCTAACCAAATATCACTTACTTACTAATGACACATAGAGAAAACAATTATTTCAGACTGTGATTTTTTTTTAAAACTAAATCGCAGCAAGTCTTGTGGCTACATATTGTATTATAAATATATAAACTATTGTGATAACAATATTGCCTTATTTAAATAATATATTTAACAATGAGCTTTTTTAACATTTAATTTTGTAAGGAAAAAATTATGTCAAAATGTTGAAAAGAAAAACGGTGGCTTAACGTTGAGCTTTCCAATTTATTACAGCCCCGGGGCCTCCACATTTATAAATTCTGCCCTGTACATGCAAACCAAAAAGACCAGTATAGTGTGGTTAAATGAAAAGAAGATTTCTCTAAGTCCTATAGATGAATACTCTGTTCCTTGTTAGAGTTAGTATCAATCAGTGCTACACATGTTATTGACCACTAGAAAACAAGTATAAATCTTGTGCATACCCTTGGCCACCATCCAATCTGTGTTAGACATATAGAAGCAGATTGTGTACTGAATGTCTAACAAAACCACCACCATACTGTTTAACTGATCTGCAAGCCAAAAATCTGCAAAGTTGACATAGAACAGTGGAGCAAGGACAATTCTGCCCTAGAAGAGAAATAAAACAACAATAAACATAAATAACTATGACCGAAATAACCATTGTTTTAAAATACTTCTGATGTTTACACCCTTTAAATATTGTAGCCAAATACAGGTAGCCTACCTACATTTAACACTTCAATATTGATCAAGTGTTAGCAACTTTTTAAACACTTCAATATTGTTAGCATACATGATGCACTTACACATTGTTTTAAATTTGTTTGCACATGCTAGAATATTAGATTCTATAATTATCACATACCACCACCTTTCATATAATCAATATTTTAAACGAGCCCTTGTCAATTTAACAACATTTCAGTACTATTACCCAATACTACCAACATTGTACACAAACAATAGAAAATGCAACATCCCTTCAAAATTGTTATCAAACCTTGACAAGTTTTACACCATATCAATACCGTAGCAAAATCAAGGACACATCAATATTAATAGTACATATTACCAACTCATATAATACTTTGATATTGTAGGAAAACACTTAAATAAATACTTCAATAATTTGAGCAAACCCTAAATACTTTCAGAACACTTCAACATTGTTAAAAATTATTAACTTACTTAAGACTTCAATATTTTTGGAAAAGTTAGGTGTGACTAAACTTGGTACTCAGGAGCTTTGAGGAACTCACTCAAGCTCAACTCAAACAAAAAACTTGATCTCAAACCTGTAGCTTTTAATATTGCTCATCATCAATTGTTTCCACACTGTGGACGAATAAGTTTAGTAAAACTTTTCACTAGTCCTGTGTGGGAATGACATTTTGACTTCGGGAAATCTTCGTGCGGGAAATAACGATTTTCCGCAGGAACGGGATGGGAAAAAGATTAAAAATAATTTTCCACTTTAGGTTTACATATAATTTTGAAATTTTAGTCTAAACTTAGCTTTCCCAATCATTCCACTAAAAAAAGTAAAAATAATTTGATATTTTAAATTGAGTTAAATGTAGTGGTGGATGTCAAAAATAGTTTGATTAGTCAGAAAAAGGGACAAAAACTTTGATTCGGCTGCAGTAATTGGTATGAACAATAAATTTACTTTATGTAATCTTGTCAAATGATAAATTAAAGGAAAAAATTATACACACTTAATATTTGTATATTAATTTATTTCTAAATTGTAAGTATTCTAAATAAAAATTTAATATTTTGTCAAACAAGTGTTGAATAAGATTTATGATATAATGTAAATAAAAAACTAGGCCTAAAACAGTTACAGTAGGATCTGGCTAATTTGAAATTGGTTAATTCGAACCCACTATTATTCCCAACGAAATTCTTATTTAAATCAATGATACAAAGAAATATTTGGATAATTAAAAGTTTATACAATATATTGTTAATTTTTCGAGTTTCTACTCACTTCAAACCTAAATTAACCATTCCAACTAAGCCTAAGAATCCCAGGAAATGTGAAATACAATTAAGAGTTATTGACTCATACTAAAAGAGAAAGCGGGGAATTTTGCACCAGCTGCAAACAGTTTTCCTAAAATAGGAGATGTTTTGGCTCTGCTGTATGCAATACATGCAGGGTAAGCTACTGCAGTAATGTATGATAGCAGACCAACTAGATAATATTCAAAACGACAGCGATGATGAGTTATTTGTGGAGGAAGAAGAACTACAGGTACTTAAGGTAAAAAAAAATATGTCCACAATGTGTGTTGTGACAGGAATACAATGAATACTGTTTGTTACAGTTAGACATGAATCACCAAGATGTACTCAACTTTTTATGAAGATGGTGATAAATTACTTTAATTTTGATTTTAATCACATTTATTATTTATTTGATATAGAAAATATAAACAATAAATATAATGTGAATCAACATTTAGGAAGGCGGTAGAGTAATTGTTTGGTTTTTTAACTTAATTATTTTAGGCTAAACTACTTGTGAGTATCATACAATAAACTCTTAAATTATTTAGATTCCAAATTTGAAAACAAAAGTTTAATTTTTTCCCAATCTACTACTTTAAAAATTCTTGATGATGAGAGAGATTCTTCTAGGTCACATACTATATTACATAATTATATCATAAATACATGGATGGTGGAGAGAGAAGATGTGGGGAGGTACCATTCATGCATACCCTGACCTGGCAAAGGCTGGATGAGGCTAAATGATATCTATAAGCTTAAACAATATTTTGGGTATTCCAAAAACAACTTTTAAAACAAGTTATAGGTTAACTGAATATTTTGAGCCTAGTGTTATTAAGACAACACAATTATTAATTATTTTACACATTCTTTCTTCATAAATCAATTCAATTTTTATTTCTTGTTGTTCATAATATTAATGAGGTGATTGCTTCCTTTATTAATTCACATTTCCTTTTATTCCTTTACTTTAGAGCAACCATTCTGAGTAGACAATTGATAATTTTATCTTTATTTTGTAACGACTTACATGTAATAACAATGGGTCAACACTCACCAACCCGGGGAACCCGCTCTCGGAAGGTCAACACACGGCACAAACTCAATCACCGGCCTCCGCTCTCGGAAGATACGACTAACTGACTGAGTGACAGGCCCGAGCCGGCCCGCAGCGAAGCTCGAACACGTGTCCAGCCAGCCGAAGAAAGAAGAGTTCCGTATCCGGCCACGCGTAGCGTCGGGGCGCTTTTATATTGTTCTCGAACCGTCCCCCTTCTTAGATTGTTATGTTCTACAGCCTTCCTATTCCTTCGGTCTTCCCCCCTCTCTGGGAATTATGTTTTGTATATATACGGCTATGCCAGGAACATGACTTCACTTACTACCCCACCGGCTTGTGGATAAGAGGTGAGGACGGCGACCTAGGTCTTGGGGATTATTGTAATACTTATCTAAATTCCTGTTTCGGCGTCATGGGGGGGGACCTCTGTCAAAATTATCTTTTGGATATTATAACCTTATTATTTTAATATTTAAACTTGCAATGCCATGCGCTTACCGCGGCATATAGTGAGACCGTCGCCTTTCGTCACCGCCTAAATTTGGGGTCTGAGCCCAATCTTTCTTGTAATATATATTTTTGTAAATACTGGTTTATGGCCAGAGCGCCCAGAGATTACCTGTGCGTCCCGGGTTCGAAACCCGCCTTGTGTTCACATCATGAGTTTAGCAGTATTTGAACTCGACTTTGTTTATCGAGTCAAATACCGAGAGTTGATATGTTACTTAGTTTACGTTTACATCCGGGACTTACTAGGTTACAGTGACGTCACGTTTGTTACGAGCGTCTTTAGAAAACTTAATGTCTATACTAGGCTGAATAACTGTTGCGCGGGAGTTGCAGTTATACCTATCCTCTTGTTCCGGGAACTATTCCAGTAGGTGAAGCAGCCAAGGAACTAAAGTCCATAATATCGTGATCCCGAACTGTACATTGTTTATAGTTTTCAAGGCCAACACATTTAGTGTTGTTTGGTAACCGTCTCGTGGAGGTTACGAGTTTGTTTACATTGTGATCTATTTGACTCCGATGGTTAACGGAGAGGTGCGCTTCACGCACAGTTTAATGTATGTATTATTCTATTATTGTTTTTGTTACAATAAAACATATTTTGTTCAACCAGGTAACATTCTTGCCTGATTTTCAGTCTCCCTCACCTTATAGATATTAAGGGGGGGGTAGCAATTTTTCCAGTGGGTTGATCGTCAGTGGAGTGAACTTCAAAGTAACAACATTATTTTTTTTAAAGTGAAGTGCTGTTAGATGAAATGAGGAATTGTAAAGGAGGAGTTGCAGAGCCATTGGGCAAATTTAACTTTAGGTACAGTGAAGCTTGGGAACTGGACAAAAATATAAAGTAAATCAGTCATTCCACACTTGTGTTTTGTGTTAATTATGCTTTTGATTGACTTTTCAAATCACAGGTAAACAATCCTCTGAGAGTATGTTAAAAGTTATTGTATTTTCTGAATGCGAGATAAAACAGTGAAGAGATTTCCCAACTTCATTCTTTCATAGAAATAAAGTAAATAGATTATTCCCAAACTCCTTAATTTTAAGTGCTTTCTTTGTTAGAAATTGTCCGCATGGATAAATAAAAATCTTTTCATAAGTAAATCTGGTGCTCATTTGAGTTTATATGCTTATGCACTTAAGAGTTTTTCTTTCATTTTTAAATACTTGATATTTATTTAAAAGAACAGGTCATATTTTAATTGGTTAGACATCAAATGACCAATACTTCATAAAGAAGTGCTTGAAGTGAATAGAAAAAAGACAGTAAAAACAGTGTCATTGATGCAGATATCTGACAATTTGTGTGTGGCGGATGCATAGAAAGTTAATATAACATTTATTTGTTGTACAATTTATGTATATTCCACAGAGTGTCTTAGAGAGTAAACACTCCACAATAGAGATGATTATTAGCCCAGAGGACTGAGGAGAAGCAAGCAAAGATTGTAAAAACATTCAGGAGTGCTATTGAAAGGCAGTAGCAAGCAAAGGGTGCAATAAGGGAGAATACATACATGTATAAGACATTTATCATGGTGGATGTACTTACCAGAACCCTTAGAGCCCAGAATCTTGCCTCGTGCCTAAACGTTTTTGTAGGGTTGAACATGAAAGCAGCCATAAGTGTAATAAGCGCTAGTGGATTTACATACTGAGGTATACTCAAGTAGTCACTGTAGAGAAAGCTTAGAACACTCAGTGCCCAAATAACACCAAATATCATGGCCATCTCGACAATGTGCTGCTCAGACAAGTGATTCCTAGGGTCCAGCTCAAATATCAGTACATGGTTCACCCCAGACGATCGCCAGCCATACACATTGAGTCCCATTAGAAACATAAAGAGAGAGATGAGTAAAGGACTGCGATAAAGTCTCAAGATAATACGCCAGTCGTCTCTCTCACGGTGAAACATGGCTGAAACATGACCAAAAACAGTTCGCTAATATAACATGTCATTCATTTTGTCCTTATTCAATGATAAATATAAGGTCAAAAAAAAAAACGCTAGTGAAAGTGTTGATATAATACATCCTCTTACAAATGAAGTTTTGTAATATTATCTGGCTTATTTAACCTAATCCCACCGATTTAAAGAATAAATTCAGTGGCATGAGTTAGTTAGTAGTTGTGTACCTTGTTAACATGGTAGTTAAACATTATATTTTAATTTGTATTATTGCAGTGGATGGGGAAAGGGGAAAAAGAAATAAGGTGGTGGAGTTAAGAGACATTTTTGTAAGCATGTTTGGCATAATAATTATGTAAGACAGTTTCATTTTAACTGTAGAAACACATGGCAGGCAATATAAAATATTTTAATATGTAGCTAGAAAATAACAAAGAACACCCTGCATATGAATGTAGTTCTTTACAGATCAAGCCATTATAGCATATCATTTTTTAATTTTTATAAAGAATCAAACATAAGGAAACATTAAAATACGAGTGAAGAATGACCCTGGGCATGAGATGATTCCTGGATAACTCAGTGGTTAGAGCATTGGCGTGCTAAGCCAAAGGTCCCAGGTTCGATTCTCGTGTCCATGTGTAATTTTTCAATTTTCAGAATATGATATCTAAATGGAGAATTCCTCACTAAAAAAAGCATAAATAATAGTGTCAGCTATTTGAATCTTAAAAAGGAAACATGTTTAGAATGGTGAAATTTATTATGTTTTGTGAAATAACAAAAAATGAGATTTAAAACAATACCATTTATAATTTAAAAGAATGGATCTAAATAAATAAGAAATGCTTATGTAAGTATAGCCATATAAACTAATTGCCAAACTAAGGGGATTATAGTAGACTGACCTGATAGTATTACTACGACGAAGAGAACTATGAACGCGCCTATAAATAGTCCAACCTTGAAAGTAACCCAAGGACTCTGTTGCTCTCCCAGAGGGGGTACTCTGAGCCTTTTCATTGCTCTCTGCCTGTCTCCCCCCTCCAAATCCTGAGTGACCATCGTCTCTGTCTCGCGGATCAACCTGTCAATGTCTTTGTTGGTGTTGAAATGGGAGGTCTCCACATGCTCAGTGCGCCACCTAGCTCCCACATCCACATTCAACAGCTGCATTAAAATAAAAAAAATCTGTTATGTAGATAGTTACCCATTTTATTGGAATGCAGAAATGAGGATAAAAAAATATTCACTTATTACTAATTATAAGCAACAAATTAAAAAATATATATGAGATTAGATGAGAAGCTATTATATTTGTTAGTTACAGTTATAGCTCAGTGGTTAGAGCAATGGCATACTAAGCTAAAGGTCTTGAGTTTGATTCACCTGTCCAAGTGTAATTTTTCAATTTAAGGAATATGATATTTAGATGGAGGTAAAACTGTAAATAACAGATTTAATAGCTTGTCTATTTAATCCATCATAATATGGCATTCGTACAGTTATCATTGTACTATTGGCAGCATAAAGGCCTTCCGAGATGAAGGTGGCTGCGTTATCTGAGAGCTTGTCATCTTAATTGATCACTCATAATTATAGAGCTGGCGATTTCAGCCCGTCCTTCAAAGACTTCCTTAAAATATTAATAAAGAATTCCCGTGGGTACGGGAAGACTGCTGGATAGCTCAGTGGTTTAGAACATCGACACACTAAGTCAAAGGTTCCAAGTTTGAATTTTGTGTCCCAGTGTAATTTTTCAATATATTCGAATATGATTCAGTTACGGTTGATCTTCATAATTATAAACTTTCCTTTCATATATATTTTATTGTATAGCGTTGCTTTCATTCATATTTAGTTTAGTTTAAATCAAATTAGTTTCACAGCCAGTCTTTCACCAATGTCAAAAGCTGATGAAATAAAAATTAATGTTCTTAATATTTTTTATAGTTCTATTAATTTAAAAAAAATAGTTTTCTTTTTAAAAATGTTATTATTTATGTTTTATTCCAAAGTGTATGTTTGCATAAAGTTGTTTTTGTTTAACAAAAGGTTCTGAACTGTACACATATATTTATTCTGTAGCACTAAATTACCCATGAATAGCCAGGATTTGAGCTAGCTTCTAGTCACAATGTTGTAAATGTTGCTACCCCTACTCCCCATGGACAAGTTGTCGGGATGGCTTAAATGCGGAGAGGGGTGGTCAAAGGGAGCATTGAAATAGTAGTTCTGGAATTTTAGTGAATTTTATTGTAAACTATAGTACAAAATGTGATGTAGTCAGTTATAATAAAATATACATTAGCCCAAGTCAGTCCTTTTGCCCAACAGTATTTTCGTATGCTTAATTCGGTGGTCTAACTCCACATAAAACTGGTCCTCAAGAGTACTCATGCGGTGCCCTCCAGCTCAACCAACTCAACTAAACTATTTTCAATCCTTCTAATAGTTTGAAAGTGTGTCTTTATTCCCAATTGTTTTCTCCTAGTTACAATACACCAATGTGTAACTATATACAAATTTATCTGAGTGTAAAAACATCTTCGTTATATTATTACGGACTGTTATACATTTGGTTGGATGGCTGACTCCGGCTTACAACACAGCAAAGAAGCATGTGTTTGTTACGTAAAATTGTTACTACCTAGATGTTACTCAACACTGACATAAAGCGATTTAAACTATATCTGGAATATTTGTGTTTGAGTAAAATTTCAGACCAGTACTTTGATTTTATGTGCCAATGATTCAACAACCGACTTACTTGAATACAAAGGTAATGCTAATCCGTTAATGGATGTTATATAAACAATTCAACTATAGTAAAAATCTTGAATGGCATGTGCTTGGTGTTTGGCTGTGTCACTAACCATCAAATTAAAAAAAAATTGTTTAAGTCATATGAGGCAGATCGAGGGTTGGACACATTACCTTATACTGTTAATTTGATTGGGGATACATATCTGGGGGAAAAGTATAGGAAATTAATAAGACAAATGTCAATGGAATAAAAGGAGGCGTTTTCTGTTTACTAATATTTTTACTTTCTTATATCAAGAAAAGTATTGTAATCGTGAAAATTCAAATTCAATATTATTATGAATTTTTATGTTTTGTGTGTGTTTGAACCGAAAAAATCAAATTCTGGTGAGTGATTTTTCTTGACTACAAAGTTTTTGAAAATGCCTTTAACAATTTTGTTTAAAAGGGTTTTTGGGTAAAAATTTGTTAAAGGTAGTTTAATGGTGAGAGATTTTCAGAAATTAGAAATATTTTGAAAATAGATATAACAGTTTTATTTAAACTGTATATCTAATGAGTGTTTCATATGATGTATAAAAATGTATATCTTGTTTTTGGGGGGAAATCAGTTTAAGGGTAATTTACTGACAAATGCTTTTTTTATTTGGATATTTAAAAAATGGCTTTAGCAATTTGGTTAAAAACGAGTATCTGTTAAGTGTTTTTACATTACAAATAATTTTATATATATATTTCATGGTGTTTACTAAACTTGACCAATGAAATCCCCGACCATTTCCCTGATCCTTTCCTAAAATTCCCGACTAAAAAAGTATGTCACATCCTTCTAACTCGCCGTCCCCCTTCCTCCCCCCTCGTTTTTCTATTAATAGTTTAATAATAATAATAATAATAATAATAATAAGTTTTAAAATCGAATTAAAATTGTTTACTAGGAATTAAAAATATATTACACAGCTACAAACAAAAAAATTAATTATAATTTACTGATTATTGTATTTCATATTTTGAGTAAAATATCATTTTCCCGGATTTTTGTTGTGATTTACCAAATTCCCGACTTATTCCCGTTTTTCCCCGATCACTTCAAATTCCCGGCTAATTCCCGTTTTCCCTGATTTTTCAGGATGGTAGACACCCTATATTTGTTTTTCTAAAAAAAACTTTATAATAGTTTACTGATGAAAGAGTTTTGTAAAATTTGAAGTAAAAAAAAATAGCTTTAACAATTTTATTCAAAATTGGTGGTGGAGGACTATTTTATATGATCAATAGTAATGTATGTATATTTTCTAAATTAAATTAAGGGTAGTTTACTTACGACAAATTGTAAAATATTTGAGATTTTTCAAAAAAGGCCTTAAAGATTGAGTTTAAAATGGTTATGTGGGAATAGTTTTTCGTGATAAATAATAATACGGTTTTATTTTTACAAATTAAAAATAATCTAACAATTTGGTTTATAATGTATACATAAAGAGTGTTTATTGTGGTTAGCAAAATAATTTGTTTGTTTTTCTGAGGAAAGCTTACTTAAGGGTAGCTTAGGCCCTATTGAAAGCCTATTTTCGAAAATTTTCTTCCAAGCTATAAAACACAATATGAGAAAGTTTGTGTGATTATGTTGTACCATTTATATTTAGTAAATATTATTGCTACTTATGTTCACCTCCAGGATCTATTTCAGAAAACAATTTTAAAAACGAAATATAAATTAGAACTATAAACAATAAGTAGATGTCAATTAGAGTGGTATGAACATAATATGCGATGAATGAACAGAAGGGAGACAATATTTTAAAATGGAAGTAAATAGGACGAGATTAGCTGGTAGAGTGAGTAAATATAAGATATAGCAAGTAAAGAAAGATGAAGATCGAGAACACTATTCATGAAGAGGAAATGTACAAAGACAGGCTAAGGTGGATAGCAATCACTAACCACGTCCAGGAAACTATAGTTGGGATATGATGATGACTGTGATAATGATGATGATGATCAAGCTACAGGTAGAAACAAGTACAGCAATAAATAAAAAATTATGAGTTTAATCAATCGAGAAATTCTAGTGTTTATATAAACATGTTCTGTTATCATTGTTAAAACTATCTCATTCTTCCTATCCCCCTTCTATACACATTGTTTTAACTTTATTTGTGATGAACAAACCTTCACTAACACCATTTATAGCACATTTTCTCAGTTAATTTTTTACCTAGCAGTGGCATAACATTTCCAAAGCGATTTTATTAAAATAACAAAAGTGCACCGTCCTTTTGTGGATACTAAATCCTACCTACAGAGTTGTGTAAGAATTCCCATTAGATCAAAACATGTAGAATCAATAGGTTGGCAAGTAACTAATTATGCTGGAAATAAAAGCACTTGTAACATATTATGTTGGCAATATTAATACAAATAGATATTTATTCTAGAAATAAAAGCAAGCATGTTGGGAAATAAAGCAATCGGATAACTATTTTGGAAATAAAATTGATCAGAATAAGATGTTTACAAATAAAGAAAGCCAAGGAATATGTTAGCCAATATAGAAATTAAAACACAAAATAAAAAATATTAGGTGTTCATATTTATAATAATTTTTGAGGAGATCCAGCTGTATTTTGTTATATTTATTTACACATCAAAGTTTTAGTGTTTGAGTCTGACCTTTTTTTGTAGCAATACATCTATACATACATACATACATACATACATACATACATACATACATACATACTGTTTTTTAACACATTGTCTCAGAATAAATGTATAAATAATAGACCTACCTTGTCATGTTTTTTAAGAATTTTCCGAAATCCTGTGAAATTAAGATTCTGATAGTTCTGGAGTAAAATGAGGCTAAGGTAAAATTCACTGAATGCCAGCTTGAGTTCTTGTATTTTTCGGGCAGGTACATCCCTCTTTCGTAGAATCTTTGGTCTACGAATCATAAACCCTTCCTTCCCTTTGGACCCATCATCCTGCGCTTCACTAAGCTCACTGCACAAGTTCGCAAACTTACGGGTTGCTTCTGCCAGTTTTTCTGCAATTTACAAGACAACTCTCTACTAACTCTCTCTCTCTATATATATATATATATAAATTAAGTTTTGCTAAGATTCACAATATGTTAACAGCTTGGTTGAGTTGATAGCACAAATGTTTATTGAGATGAGTCCCTCAAGTTTAATTACTAATTTAAGTAACATGTTTTTATTATCAAATGGCTCATAAAGTGCATGCTCGATACATCTAATAAAAAATGTAATATGATACATGACTACTGAAGTCATAATCCTCATACCTTACAATCATGTTTACCTGGGGCCCTTTCAGTTGCCTATGCCATTAAATATACTAAAAGTGCATTTAAAATTCCAAAGATCTAGTTTTTTCAGTGTTTCCTCTAATTCATAAGATTTATAATATAGCCGTGAGCCATAAAAGTTGTTAAAGGTGATATTTACCTGAGTAGAAAGTATTTATTTTAGTCAATTCTTTGTCACAATAAAGAAAGAACTGTTCATCAAACTTGGTGAAATATCGGGTCAAAACTTCTGGTTCTATTAACTCGGCTGAAGGTGCTTGTTCAACCGCTGCATACAACATGGCTTTCATATCCTGAAACACAATATAAATGTAGTGTGTTTAAAACAGATGTGGATATTAGATTGTAATATAACTATGGCTTGCTACGCAGTAAAAGAATAGGTTGTTTGACTCCTGAATACGACATGGATTTAAATTCCTAATACACAATAAATAACCTTTGTGATACTGGAGTGGAAAGTGTTTGAAGAGTATGCTAAAAAATAAACAAAACCATCTTTAAGGACAAACTTTCAGTGTCACACACAGCTTCATCAGGTCAGCTGAGCATAAGTCTACTTTCTTGACCTGATGAAGCTGTCTGTGCCAGTGAAAGCTTGTCCTTCGAGATGTTTTTGTGTGTTTTTATAGTTCTATCTAAACAATTTCTACTCCAGTTTCACTAAGAAAATTGTGCTGGCTATCCCTACTAATTTTAACCATGATTTAGCATGGTGCTCTGATCCAAATAACCTTAATATACAAGAAATAATTTTTTTTTAACATTAACGGCTGGTGCTAAATTACTTAATGTGCTTAAGTTACTTGCAGCAAATTATTTTGTGATCCTTAAATGTAACAGTAGTTTTATTTTTAAAATATATGCTATTTTGGTTGAAAATCATCCCATAAAAAAATGTTGGTTGAGCCAATTCGCTATTTTACCGATCAGGCCGCTCCCAATAATTTGATTTATTTTCAATTAAACAAAGATAAAATGCTGTAACAACACATTAAATTTGTATTTAAATAAAACGAAAACATCCACTATAAATTTTAATCAACTAATAAACTAAAATAGCCAGGCTAATATTTGTATTCTTCTAGATAGCTTGGGCTAGAAGAGGGAGAATTAATTCCTAGAGCTTTACAGGTTACTTCTGAAAATGTTTCTGCCTTCCTCTGAGATTTGTTTAGCAAATTTAGTAGAGTGACTTCTTTTTTTGCTATTTTAACAAATGAACGTCCTATTAGCTCATAGCTTTCATTAAGTTCTTCTATAAAAAATTATGTAAGCTGAGGTTGATAATCAATGTCTGATGAACTTCTCTTTTGATTTGTAGGTGTAGGCACAATACTTAATATCACCAATTTTCTACAGTATATGTATGCAAAGGTTTGTTCCAAGAATTAGTTTAAGAGAATGGTATTTTTTTGAAAATGAAAGGGTAGCCTGTTTCAAAAAACCCCTCTTTCTTTTTAGTTCCAGGAAAGTTTATGTTATTCTTGTTTTTATTTAAAATATGAAAAGTTTGATAGCTGTGATTTAGAAGCCCTAATTAATACAACAGATGAGAAATAAATAATAAGGATTAAAACATGTACATATGTATGAACATACATACATACCTAATAACGACAATCCCTAAGGGTTAAGCAAGAAAATATAAATAGGTCTCACAAAACAACTCTATAGGTACTTAATCTATCCTCACTAACTTTCTTCACAATTCCCTATTATTGCATACTCCCTTTGTTTTAAAAACATCCATACACTAAGTCATACATGCTCTTTTATTCTTAAAACTCATGTTTCTCTTTTTCACATTTGTCTACAACATTTAGCCACATCTTACATGGCCTACTCCTTCCTTTTGATCCACACACTCTACCTTCATATATTTGCTTTGTTACTCAATCAACATTCATTCTCTTAACATGCCCAAACCATTGTAGGATGCTTCTTTCACAATGACCTATTGGATTCCCTTTCAAACAACACTCCTTCAGCAAACATCCATTAAGGACTCTGACAATTCGAGTATTTTCACAAATATTTCTTAGATATCTCATTCTAACCGCATTCACTTTGCTCTTGTGTTTTTCCTGATAATCCCATGCTTCACATACATAAAACAATGTTGGTGTTAACACACGTTTATATACTGCCATCTTTGCCTTTTTTTGGTACTTCTTCATTATTTGCCCATCTATCGATTTCACCATCTAATCTTCCATTCATAGAGAACATTCTGCCTGGATACACAAAATCATTCACTTGTTTTAACAGTTTTCCATTTATACCAAGTTGACGATCCTTTTCCGATTCGTCCTTATTTAAAACTATCACTTTAGTTTTGGAGACATTTATATCACATTCAAATGATTTAATGCATTTTGCAAGTCATTTTCATTCTCAGCAATTAATACAGCATCATCTGCATATAAAAGCACTCTCACATTCACATTATATATTTGTATACCAACCACATCCTCACAAGCATCCCATGAAAACATTAATAAAAACCCATGTGGGCATAACATAGCCTTGTCTAACTCCCTGTTCAATGCCAATTCATTCACTAAAAGCTCTAGCCACCCTAATGCACATGTGCTTTACTTCTACCATACACCACCATCATTGCATAAATACTAACCATGCATCAACACTATACTCTCTCATAATATTCCATAACATATTTCTATCTACCTGATCATATGCTTTCTCCAGATCAATGAACGCACAATAAACTATCTTCCTAAATGCCATACATTTTTAATCACTTATTACAATGCAAATATCTCTTCCGTGCAACCTCTACCTGGTATGAAACCATATTGCACACACCAAATAATGTCAGCAGTTTTTTAACGCACTCTCAATTGAACCTCTCCAAAAACTTTGCCTGGAATACTCAACAAACCAATTGCCCTATAATTCTTACATTCACTCTTACTGCCTTTGAATAAAGGAACAATGAGAGAATTCTTTCGGTCATTAGGAAAGTTCAAAATCCCAGCACACACAATCTGGTAAGTAGTACTGGTCCACCACACTTGAGTATTTCACTTGTTACGCCTGCAGTTTTACCATTCTTTAAGAATTTCATAGCTTTTAACACCTAGGCCTTGTTAATTCTTGCATTCATCAAAATATGTTCCTTGTTTTCTGCTAATTTCTCCAGATTTTCACCATACAATTGCTCAAAATACCCCCTCTATCAGTCTCTTAGACCATTTTAATCCCCTATCATTCACCACATTCATTCTGAATGCCATCATATTTCCTTACACATCTTGTTTCGTTCTTTTTAAGCCCACTTCAACAAGAGCTTCTTATTTCCTTCGAAATAATTCTGCATTTTTTTTTTCTTTTAATCTCATTTGCTCTTTACTCTCTTTTACTACTTTTTTTACATTAATCTTTTTCTTTCTGTATATGTCTCACAACTTCTTACAGTCTGTTTCACTCTTCACAGCAATCATTTGTTTGTATGCTTCTTTATTTTCTCTCACGGCTTATTTCACCTGTTAATTCAACCATACATTGATTTTTATGTTTACCATCACCGCAAATCCACACCCATCTTTCTCCCACTCAAATACAGCCTCTTTTATTCTGTTCCAAACACTTTCAATACTATTAGTAATTACTTTGACATTCCATTCATGCGCTTGTTAAGTTAATTTTTGCCCCAGCAATCTTTCATATTGTGGTCTCAAACTTTTATCCTGAAACTCTTCCACCCTTACTGCTTAACATTCTTGTGCTGCTTCCTCACAAAATTCTTACCTAATTCAACTACATACTTAAATCACTAGGAAATGATATGTTCCACATTCAGCTCCACGCACAACCCTAGTATTCTTTACTAAACTTCAAATTCTCTCAACATAACCACCAAATCAATCATCGTTCTCAAATCGCCATTTGACATGCATACAAGTGAATATCTTTGTGCTTAAAACATGTGTTTGACACAAATAAACCCTTTTCTAACACAGACTCACTAACTCATTACCATTCTCATCTACCATGTCATCACCATAACTTCCTAATACTCTCCTTGAATTATCTCTTAGGATACCCTCCAATCCATTTTTATTTCCAAACAATTCTTTCACCCAGTTCACAAGCATTTGAAACTTCACTGAGCAAATTCCAAAACTCCACTCTCACATTCTCGTCTTCACTAGCATAACCAGCATAGCCAGCAACCAACATAATTCTATGATTGCCTATTTTCATACGCACCCATAGCAGTATAAATGACACTAACTCCAGGCCTAATAGCACATTTTGGGAGTAAAAAATTAGAAAAAGTAGTACAATTTGATCAAATAGTAGGAAAAGTAGGAATTCTATTTTGATTAAAGAGTAGGACATGTTAAAAAAAACCATATTCACCACATATTGACAAAATAAAAAAATAAAGATAATCTAAGGTAAAATGGAAGGGGACGCAAGTAAAGGCCATTGTTTTTGCAATTTTTATGGACAAAACAAATAAAATATTGCTCCAGTATAAACATAGAGTTTAATTTTATTCACAAGGCGACCTCAACGTTTCTTGAATATCTGTCAAGGGTGTTATGGAATTTAATGACAACTTTTTCTCTTCATTTAAAAAGTTTGTTAGATAATGCCACCATGGTCATGACAGATATTTAGGAACTGTTGCTATCACCATGTGAATAAAATTAAACTCTATGTTTGTACAGGAGCAATATTTTATTTATTTTGGCCAAAAAAAGTTTTGCCACAAAAACTGAAAAAACACTGGCCTTTTCTCCCGTTCCCTTCCATCCCACCTTAAGAACAATGTTTTATATTATTAGGCCTATAGCAAAAACAGGTCAAAATATTTTATCAAAAAAAAGGAGTGCTCAACCAACACCAAACCCCTTAAAATACTTATTTTATCTTTCCCCCCTCCCAAACCACCCCTTTAATCTATTTTATCTTTAGAACCGTATTTATTTTACTTAGTCATTTCATTACATATCCAAATTTGAAAAAAATGGTAGTGAAACAAAATAATAATAATAATAATAATGACAATTACTGCAATAATGATGTTCATTATCATCAAAAGATGATATAGGTTAAAATAAAATGCCTTCCATCCAAAAAACATGTTTAAAAAAAATCTGTGAAACATTACAATAAAAATGTATTAAGAAAGAATTCAGTTGTTTTTGGGTTTCTTTGATTCAGATTGACTTGCACAAAATTAGTCCAACATTGTTGTCTTCATATTTTGAATTTACTTTTGTTTGTTTCTTATTTTCTCAAACGTAGAGTCCGTGTACTCCAATTTCTTGCACACAACTTTTATCATAGTTTGAACTATTTGCAAACATTTTGAATGGAAGTTAAGTTGATAGAGAGTATTAGATTCCAAAACAGCCGGGCTAGCGCCAGACTACCACCAGAAGGGTCTAAACAGAAAACATAGTGAATTAATTACTAATAAAAATATAACTGCAAATCCTATAGTTTTAGAGTTACTAAGCTAAATGTCGGCCAAGCTAACTAGCTTAATTTGAAATTACGAACGGTACCATAGACACACTAAATAATAAATGATAAGAGGACGGTCTGTGAATTACATTAGCAGATGGCTAACAATCAGGTGTCAACCAAAATTGTACTATGGCCGGTCCTTTCCCAGTGGGTACTGCCAGAGCCCTCTAGAGTACATCTATACCATTACTCACTCCCTGGGGTATACATCAAATATAGTACACATTAACTTTAAACACTTGGACTAATGAGATGCCAACAAGGGGCAAATGAAAATACTATCTGTGCGGGCCACTATACAACACTAGTAGTGTTCCGCACTTTGTGCACCCAAAATAGTAACACAGAAAGAGGGGTGCCAACAAGAATGCTATGAGATAATGACCTAACTAGGTCCTCAAATAAAGGTGTTAGACAACCTGCTTGTAGCCATACAACAATTCAAACAAGTGAGCATGACGTCCACGGCGTAATGGGATATTGTGAAGCCATAAGGACTTAAAACGAAATAATGAACTTATAGAGAAGAACCTTAAAGCAAGGCCCTTATTACATATAGAGCTCAAAATTCCAGTATTTAAGCTATGTCATATGGACATAGGGAAAATATCTAGTCAGACTATCTTACAAAGAAATTAAGTCAGATTGACACAAAACCAAATTTAGTCATTCTGACTAAAATAACGAATCTGGAGGACTGAGAAAACATTATAGCTGCTTCGACTAACAGAAACACAATTAGTCTCCTTGACTACTACAACAAGTCTGAAGGACTTAGAAAACATTTTAGCCGCTTCGACTAACTAAACTAAGTCAGAAGGACACAGAAACAAAACTTAGTCACTCTTAGGACTTAGAATACATTATAACCGCTTCGACTAACAGAAACAAAGTTAATCTCCTTGACTACTACAACAAGTCTGAAGGACTTTGATATTTGTCGAATACTTTGTACGTCAGACGAGATTCCCTTGGCATCGAGGCAGTGAGACCCATGACCCAAACATCAAGACCACCAAATTCTTCTTCAGGTGCTGGAGCAGAGGTTCCTCCTTCAAGGATATAATATGATGAACTACAATAGAATGAACCTAAAAGTCACCCGTCATATACTCTTTTTTCTGACTCTAAACAGGACCAAATATGGGAATGTAATGAGGTGGAAGGAAGTGGGGGAGGGGGGGAAAGTGGAGAAAGAGTTTCCAAGGAAGTCCGCTAGAGCAGCAGTTCTCGTAGCTCGAGGTATCAAACCAACGACAGTCAGGTCTTCGTCAACATCGAGTGTTCAAGGGTTCAAACATCTGTTAAAACTGCCATGCCTTCGCTTCCGCCATACTTGCAGAATGATTTGTCAAAGCATGGTGTTTGTATCCGGGAATATCCGCTTAAAGTAAGTAGAACCCAAATGATATTATTGCAGAATATATCAGTTTTAATTCTCTTCTTTGGATTCCTTTATTTCAATTTAGTATTTTGTGCAGATTACGGTTAGTAGATGTCATTTTACTTGAGTGACATGCTTCACATTGAATTCAATCTTTTCATTAGCTTCTGCCACTAATGACTTGTAAGATTGAACTTCTACATTAGCTTCTGATCCTTACTTTTCTAACAGTTTCTCTTTTCATATTGCCTCTTTAGCATCCTGCAATTTATTTTCCAAAGCTTTCCACTTTGCTTGAGACTCTTCACTTTGTTTATTTATTTTCTCTGTCTTCTTGCTCGTTTCTTCCGTTCAGACTCAATTTTCTTCTCTTATTCAGTCCAGCCAAGAAGGCCTTCATGAATGGTACTGTGTAGCACTGATAGTTGTTTAAGACCATCTTTGGTAGAATGTATGCCACTGATGAATGCCTCAAAGAGACAGGTCCTGTTGTAGAAAGATAGTTTGACATTTGTGAGAATTCTCACTCAACATCAGCATTTCCATGAACACACGGACAGCTTTAACAAGCCTTTTAATCTCACCCATTAGTTGGAAATAGTGCATTATAACACTAAATCCAAACACAAAATTTACAACCATTGAATTTCAAAGCCACTGTATAGGCTTTTGAGCATACAATTCAAATTTATTCAAACAGCTTGACAAAGTATGATGTGATATTTTGTTTCACTACCTTACCAACAAAAAGGCATATCCACATTTCAACACCTACAAACCAGGTAGGTAGGTCAAAATGTAGGAATTTTTCCTTGAAAGTAGGACAACAATGAGCCCTACAACTCATACCTTCTCACAAACAGCTTATCTTTTGGGCTTAGGATTAAACCTACGCCATGACTTCCCCTTATCCATTCATCCACATCTGACCAAAGTGGCAGGCTACCATCACTTGTCATCAAAACATCTTTCCCTTTCAGTTTGGTTTTACAAACACCAAATAATAATTTTTCTTCCAATCATCTCCTCTAAGAGTTAATTCTCTTTACCACACACTCTTCTCACATTCCATGTTACAATAGTTAATGTTCACACCAGCTTGTGGGCCCTTCAGTTTTAACCTCAGCTGCCCATCATAGCTTTGGCCATCCAAGGCTATTATTTCAAATAGAGTAGACCGGATTACTAGCCTTAATCGTACCGCCACCCATGACAGTATTCACTGCTTATGTTAAGGATGCTGTACCAATCCATGTTGGCACATTTTAACCAGTAGGCTCCTATACCACAAGTACAATCGTTGCTCAGTCTTACCCTGAACGTGCTTGCCTTATTACTACAAACCAGTATCCCTACTATAAAGACTGCATAATATGTTATATTAAAATTATATTTACCTAAAATGTTGAAATTGCATTTTAAAGTACCTATAAAACATAATCTTTAATTCAAAACCAAAATGAACAAAATTAGTTAATAAATAATGAATATATACATATTTTACGTAATTACAACTCAAATCAGAACAACATTGAAAACAGGAAATATATTTATGTTTTTAAAAACGGCGCTCTGGAGTCATTTGTGTACCGAAAAATCTGAAAAAAAAACAATTTAGCTTACCTACAAAGGAAAAAAGGAATTAAATGAAATTTGAGATGTATGGGCACAAGGTATTAGGTGATTTGGCATGAAATGAGCCTGGGGAACAAAAAAAAAATAGACTACTCGCTCTGAGTGATGACAAGAATAGTGAAGATGAGAGGTGATGGACACTGTTGAGGACAAACTGGAGAGGGTTATTTATTGTGATTGTTGGACCCACTTATTAAGAACCATAGAAATCTGTAGGCCTACTTTTAATTTTCAATGTTAGCCTACTTTTTAAGAATTCATTCATCTGTGCAAGGGGGGAGTGGGACATATTGACTCAGATGGGAAGATATCCCCCTTCTTTTTTCTCTTGGTACATACACCCCCAAAAAACCAAGCACAAATTCAGCAAAAAAGCACATGAAGCTTATTTTAGAAAAAGGATGTATAGCAAGCAAATATTTTAAACAGCATTAGTAAACAGAATAAACACATTTAGGTGTAGTTGAATTCCAATATTACAATTACCTATACTAGATGATTGGATTAAACGATTAACTCCTTCGCAACTAGTGAACCGAATAAAATAGCATATTCACATTAACACCAAATTAGTTAGAGTAGCACTTTCATTTCATGTTATATATGTGTGTCAACCTTGAAGAAAAAACAACTTCTGTAAGCCTATAACTATTTTTAATGTAGTTTAAAATACTACCCATTTTAAATTAGCTAAACCATTGCATTATTGTTTTAGATATAAGTTCTTATGGAAAGTTAGGTAGCTAGATTGACTCAGTATACCTAATATATTTCATAGCAATTAAACAAATTATATAGTTAACAATGAGATGTGTTTTATTGCAGGCTACAGTAGTACCCTACAGTTTTTTTTTTTAAGTTTTGTCTTAGAATTTTAGCTGAGTAAGAGTTAACAATTAACTTACACCTGCTTCGGAGGCCGCGTGGTCTAATACGCTACTCTCGTATTTGATTAGACTGCCAAAGACGAGATCGAGTTTTGATCTCGGTCAAGTGTACTTAGGGTGTTTTTTTCTAAATAGTTTTCCACTCACCTTCCATTCAAATGAGTGTGCACTTCCCTCAATTAAGCCTTCCTAACCCCTAAACCATTAGTGTAAATAGTACCTAGGGCCTAAGCATCTAACCCGAACGGGTAGTAATGAGTCACTAAAAATAATTAACTTACTTTAATTTGTTTACTATCGTGATTAATATTGTAGTGTGGTAGGCCTAGTGTTTTCTAAATAAGGTAAAAGCTTTCTATAAGTCTCAATTCATAAAACAAAACAACTAAGGAACTTTAGTTTTGTTGACTAAATGGCATTATTGAAAATAGGCTATAGGATCTAGTTTGATTTATAAATGAATACAAAATGAAATATATAGTATTGGTACAAACTTAAGATGCTTAGTTATTTTGATGGTGGAGTCAAAGCTGATATAGTTCAGTGGGTGACTTAAATATTATGCAATTTGGCTATTACTTTAAAGGTAATATTGTTGATTTTAAATGTTGACCTTACTAATTTGATATTTTTATTTTGATATTGTTATTTAAAAACAATCGCTTTTGGATTAATTTATCTTGAGTCACCCAGCTAGAATATTTTATTACTTTCCTTGTTTTAAGGCCCTGACAAAGACTCCATAAGCTCAGCATACTTATAGTTCTTAATGGTCCTTAGAAATGGAAATCGCGTCTATATTCCATTCATGATAGGTTTTTTCCTGGATGACAGTTCGAAAATCATATGTTTAGGTTTTGGGTTGCCAACACTTGTAAAAGATCACAGTTTTGTTATAAATGTAAAGATCTTTAATTACCTGTTATATATTACATTTAAAATAATGTAAACTTAAGTTTTCTCATACCATTTAATTTTTTTAATTAATTTCTTTTTATCCAACTCGAAACAATATTTTAAACATAATTAAAAGTACTTATTTTTCGTTTTGGAATGTTATTGATTATGTTTAATATATTGCACACATCAATACCTTTTAATACAGGCATCGTATTTACTTGGAAAAGAGAACATTCTTGCCATTTTTTTAAAATACAATAAATGATTTTATGATTATTTTATCGTATTTTGAAATATTTAACTGAATAAAATATTTTCATCAACTGTGTGTCTGCATCATTGCAAAACACTTGTTTACCATTATGTTCAATCATATGGTTTATATTCATCAATCGCCATTTTGAAGCTATGTTCGTTAGAAGTTTTTGTGAAAGTGGTGTGAATATTTTTTTAAGTGGAATAAAGCTATAAATAAACTGTGTGTCTGACCTCAAATAAATATATTATTAATATTGGCCTAAATTACTGTGGTTAACTATCACATTAATATATTACCATCTGTTTTCATTACAGTTATCCAAAGTGATAGATGTCAGCTGTTGGCGTAGTGATATATTAGAGATTACTTCTAGTAACATTTCGAGCCATCATCCAGGTAAACTTGGCTCGTGAATGACATACACAGCCTGTATCCATAATCACATGATCGTGCCAACCAATGAGAAAGTTGGAAAACAACCAATAAAACGTTTCAAACAAAATTTTTCTAGAGCTAGGCGCAAAGATTATTATTATTATTAGCACCGCGTCTAACTACCCGTTCGGGTTATAAGCACTTAGGCTAATGTGTAATGGTAGGGTGATTGCAAGATGAAATGAAGGACCTACCGTTTAACGTGGAATCCGAACCACGGTGGAGGCCTGGCATTCCCCACATAATATAATATTATCACACAACTGCTCAACATACTTTTATAAAACGTTCAGGATATTTCTGAAATAGCTCAGTCCGTAGAATATTTTATAACTTTGTATTTGTTTCCATAGCAACGAATACTTTGGCTGTCATTGGTGTTTTTATTTCAATGAGCGTGCACCCTTACTTTGGTGCAATTGGTAGTCCTTAGCAGTTCGTATTGACAAGTCCTTAGAAAGTTAAACTTGAGCCAACTTCTACGATGTGGTAAGGACTAAGGAACTAACTATATGGACTCTGTAGATAGTGCAATCTATTGGTGTGGAGTCTTTTTCTCACTGAGTACTACCTTACAAATACGGAGTCTATAGATAGGCCGTTAGACTTAAATTAAATTTGAACCAAATTAATGTACATATTTAAATATACTGTAACTTATATCTATTTTACCTCGTAGTTTATGTATTGCTTCCTCCATTCAGGAGTTATATGAGCTGATAAATGCTCAGTAAACTTCATGACTAGTGTTAAAAATATCAAATAAACTTTATAAAATATTAGCAAGAGCAGTAGTTATTCATATTTAAAAGCAACACTTATTAGTGTATAACAAATAGTGACAAGGGAGTGTCATTTCCATTGATTCAAAGATTTGAAACAAAGATAATAAACAAATTTTAAGGTGATGAGTTGGAAAACATTATCTAATCTAATAGAATATTTATTATTATTAGACCGCGCAAAGAAACTATAAACATTTTCCACATTTCACAGATCAAATTAATCTGTAAATATAAATATTGAATACTCCTGTTTAAAACATTTTATGTAGTTTCCTGGGATACTAGCGCTCTTAGTGTCCGGATACCACATCAAAACAGCTGCTCTTAACCGATCTCAGTGTTTCAGTAAACCCTTTAATCTGCATGACTTTCTGATCAGAATACCCTTCGTTATCAATTAGCTGTATATTATCTCGCATAGGCGCTCTTTAAACTTGTGAAGGAGAGGAATCAAAACATCAGATAATGAACGTTACTATAATTCAATATTTTCAATAATTAACATTTTTCGTTTATTACACTTATTTTATAGCAACCAATAACTTATATGTATTCAACATCATAATCTGGAAGGCGCATTTGTTATTACAACGATTCTTTAATTAAACGTTTCAGCTGTTAACACATGCATTTTAAACTTTTTGACTCAGATAACAAGTTTTTAATATTAATCTAAACACTTAATATAATTTTGTGGAACTATGTTTATTTTTTATTTTATTTATTTACTCAAAAGTTGTTTACAAAAAGAGCTAAGATCGGCTCGTATACATATAAACATCCTAATGTAGGCGTGGTTCGTTCACTACCTCAAAAAAAATTCCAGAATGTATTTTTTAACTTCCTTTTTAAAAAGATTTAAGTTTATTCATATTTATTTCTTGAGGTATTATATTGAAAATTTTTAGCCCCTTAATCTTTATTGAGTAGAGTTATTAGTTATATTTTAATATGTTTCATGTGTATTTGTATTGTCAGCAGTTTTTATATGAGGAAATTTCACAAATTAATTATCTAGTCAATTAGTTAACTTTCTATCAATCACCTTTTATTTAATTGTATTGTATTTGTGTAAAATATTCCTTTTCAACTTTTTTTTAGGCTGTTAATGGTATAATTAATCATTCAAGTGATAGGTTGTTGTTGATCTTAAGTCATAGTATTAACGACTCCAAACTAGTAATTTGACAATTTACACTTTTTTATAGTTTTTCAGTTAATTAATAGTATCTTGCACAGATCTACAGTTTTACCTATTTATGAAATCATTTTTTTGCCCTTAAATAATCTGAGGTTATTTTTAAGAATGTGATTATGTCTGTGTGATTGATTTAATTTCTTGATTTAACAGTTTCTCTTTGAATAAATTAATTCCTTGTTATATTAATTTATATTGGTTGGTTGACTAAAGAAGTGTACCATTCAATAAATTGCTATTCTACCAAAATACGTTCCTTATAATATATATTAGTCTCACAATTGGCTGGAAAAAAAACATATGGCCACTGTTAAGCGAGAAAAATTATATATACACCTTGGTATTTACACTCGTGGCACATTTTAATATGGCTAACGTCGCATTTAATTTAACTTGGTTCCGGCTTATTTATAGGTCTCAGCTCTGCCGATTGGATACTGGAAGGGGCCGTATAACTCAGCGGGATGATTCATGTTGTTCCTCTGGGCCGATAGCCTTTGGCACTGATGATTTGAGAAGCTGAATTCCTGGGGGTGGCTCAGGGGTCCACGTCGGGTTTGGTGCGGGCCGTAGTTATCCTCGGTGTAACTTCTTTTTGTGGCCATCCGGGTGGATTACCCAGTATACCACACCTATTATTTTCTCCACTGTATAGGGTTCTTCCCATTTGGGGGCGAAACCAGCGTGGAACCCCTTGGCAGTATTGGAAAGGTGGTGGGTCTTTATAAGGACCTGATTACGAAGTTTTAACTATGTAGGCTTTTTCAGAGTTTCTTGCGCATAAAGTTGTTAGTACTGCGTCTGGCGGCATCGCGCTTTTTCATGTCTCTGTTGGGCTTTAAAGATGGGATCCTCCACGTTATTATGTTCTCCCAGGGCGTTTTGCCCTTGGTGGTCTGGGAACCTCCATTCTCCAAGTCGGCGCAAGGCATGCCCAAACAAAAGTTGATTTGGGGTCATGTCTAAGGCTTCGTTTCTTCTACAGCGCAGGTGGAACAAAATCTGAGGCAGGAGTAGGTCCCATTTACGATGATTTTCGGAAATGTGTAGTCTGATCCCTTTCTATATTTCTTTATTTTTCCTCTCCGTTGGATTGGTCTGTGGGTGATATACTGGCGTGGTCCAGTGGTCCACATTCCATCTTTAAAATGCGTTGGTCCAGGTACTACTGTGTAACTGCCTTCCATTATCTGATATTATTACTTTAGGACACCCCCATTTGGAGAATACCTGTTGTTCGAGAGTCTGGACTAGTACGGGAGCTTCAAAAGAGGAGAGAGGATAGTCCTCGGTCCAGCGAGAAAATAGGTCCGTGAGCACAAGAATGAAATGTTTTCCCCAGCTCGTTCTTGGGTATGACCCCATGAGGTCAAGTGCGATAGTTTCCCACGGTTCACGTGGTTGCAGGGGTTGGAGTGGCTCTTTGCTCTGGGGTGGTCCGGTTTTCTGACAGGCGCAAAGTAAGCAGGTTAAAGGTGTGATGTCATGTCTCCTCATCGCGGTGCGGCCCAGGTGTAACCTTGTGAGATGGATCGGTGTTTTTCGTCCTTCCCAGGGTGGCCTGCCAGTGTGTGGTCGTGGTACTGGTAGAGTACTCGAAGCTGAAGGTCATGAGGCACTAGCAGTCTCCAAGGGCTGCTGATAGTGGTTCGGCGCAAGATCTGTCCGTTCTTGAGTTGACAAGTGTTTACGAATTGGACGTCCCTTGGGTTGAGTGTCTGGTGAGGATCTTCCATCGTGTCCTTATATTTTGGAATTCTTCATCCCTTTGTTGAGCTTCCACAATATCCTTATATAACGACCCTTGTTGTACCTCGAGGGTCTTTAAGACTAAGGTTTCTTTGGGCTTAGGTTAGTTCCTCGAAAGTTGGATTATCCGTTCCAATTCAGAGTTTTTGGGCCCCAAGAGTTCGGGTCCTGGGTGGCGAGATAGGGCGTCGGTAAGCTGGTTCGTTTTCCCTGGGCAGTGTTCTACTGTGAAGGTAAACTCCTGTGGTAGTAAAGCCCATCTTGCAAGTTTGGTCCTTTGTTTACTCATGGAGTGAAGACAGGCCAGAGATTGGATGTCAGTCCGTAGAACAAAGGGATGGTCCTCTAGGTAATGTCGATACCGTTTAGTAGCCCCCACCACGATGAGGCACTATTGCTCATTGCTGTGATAGCGCTTTTCGGCTGTTGGAAGTTTGGCGCTGGCATGGCTAATTATATGTATTCCCCCATCCGGGTTATCCTGGTAAAGGACTGCTCCGAACCTAATACCACTGGCATAGGTTTGCAGTATAAATGGGTGGTCAAATCCGGACCTCCGCAAGGGTTGAAGCTGGCTAAACTAGATCTTGAGATTTTGGAAGGATTCCTCTGTTTCCCTGGTCCATTCCTAGCAGGCGTTGGCCTTCAGTAGGTTGGCCAGGGGAACACAGCGAGTTCAGCCATCTTAGGTAGGAACTCCCACAAATTGTGGAGTTCAAGGAATTGTTGTAACTGTCGACGATTCTTAGGTTTAGGCACGTGAGTAATGGCTGTGCATGTTTGGGGCTGTGGAGCGTTCTCCTCAGAGGTTACGAGGTGTCCAAGATATTCCAGGGTGGTTTTCCCAAAGTGGCACTTGTGTAGGGCACAGGTAAGTTTATGTAGGTCTAACCACTACAGGATATAAGCTAAGCGAGTCAAATGTTCTTCCCACAATTTTGAATAAATTATATCTAGATATACGAAGCAAAAGCTCCCTATATAAGCCTGAAGGACCTCCTGGCTCATGAGCCTTTGAAAGGTACTTGGGGCACCCTTGAACCCAAACGGCATGACAGTAAGCTACAGGGTCTCTCCGTCAGTTGTGGTGAAAGACATAAGTGGTTTCGAGTCTGGATGAAACGGAACTTGCCAGTACCCGGATTTCATGTCCAAAGTGGTGAATATCTTGGCGTCCCCAATATCTGGTAGGGTTTCATGAAGATTAATCGAGGGTGGTGATGTGCCAACCGTGGCTACGTTAATTCTCCTGTGATCAATACAGTAGCGTGGAGTCTTCTTCTTCTCGACGATGACGATTGGCGAGTTGTATTCGGACCGGCTGGGTTCCACGATGCCCTCTGCTTTCATTTCTCGTACTTGATTCTTGACGATGGCATACTGGGTGGTGAAGTTGCGGTAAAGCTTGCTGAATATCCGTTCAGTATTTTTCAAGGTAATTCTGTGAGTGGCGCTTCGGGTTCCACGGAGGGGTCTTTGGGCTGCCAAGACCATCCGGTGGGTGTTCAAGACGTTCATCAGTTTGTCGGCGTGAGAAGAGGGGACATCGTTGTGGACATCTGCTAGGGTGATGGGTGGCGTCTCGTCATTGGGCCGTGCTGTCCAGCTCAGTGTGCGTTACTCGTGGACTCCAAAATGTATCTTCTGAAATTCGTAGTACAGGAAGCATTTTTGTTCGACTAGCCATGGCTGCCCGAGTATCAGTGACTCCCTGAGGTCACGGGCAACCAGACAAATGATGGTCGCGGGTAAAGTCTGTACCATAAAAGAGAGGTGTACATCACCCTCGATGGGTAGGGTGTTGCCTTCCTTAGCTAGGTATACTGGAGTAGGGAAGTGGGATATAGGTGTACGATCCTTGGTCAGCAGGAAGTTAGCTGAGGCAGCCGTGTCGACTAGGGCTAGTAGGGGCCAGACGTAGTTTCTACTAGGATTATAGGCAGAGAGGTGGAGAAGTTGTGGTTGATTACAAAGATGACTGTTGGATCCCATTGTCCTGACCCATTGGGGGTAGGGCACAGCTCCATTCCGATTGATCGTTTCTCTGACGGACTCTTCTTGTACGCGGCGTCTTAAGACAGGACAGTTCCAATGGAAGTGATACTCAGGGCAGTGGTGGCACCTAGGTGCGGAGAGTTCCGGTTGATCCTCAGAGTTAGTAGGGGTGCCGGTTGTTTCAGATGGTCCTTCTCAATTGCTGTGGCTCTATCCACCAGTTCTTCAATGTTGCAGGGTGGAGGAGCGTGCAAGAAGGATCTTATTCCTGGTTTTATGAGTTCGATGAGTAGGGGAATGGCCTCGTCCGGTGATACGGCTGGAAGTAGTCTTTGGTAGAGTTTAACTTTCGGTTTGATGAATTTCTCTACGGATTCGTTTGGACTATGGAGTTTTCCGTAGAGTTATGTGTGCAGTGCGGCTAGCGTAGCAGGGTTGACAAACCGTGCGTTTAGTCGAATCTTGAATTGTTCCCAAGTGGTGACAAACTCTCCAAATTGTTCCCACTAGTGGGCTGCTTCCAAATTTAGTTATTGACGAACGATTGGTACCCATCCCTTGGGTGGAGTATGGCTGGCTTCTAAGAGGGTGGCCCAGTCTTGGACGAAGGTTATAGGGTTTTCGTGGCCTCTTCCGTGAAATTCTGTTAGGGAGGCTGGGTAGCCACTGGTTTGACTGTTGGGGATTGGAGGTAGAAGTGTGGATTGGGAAGCAATATTTCTCTGGAAGGTAAGGTCGGTGGGGTCCCGTGGTTCATCTACTCATCCAAGGCAGAGGTAATGGTAGGCGTGTAAGAATATCTCGCAGTATATGCTCTTTACCACTTCTCTGGGGCAGTTATCTGCAGCGCAAGGTGGAGGTGGTGGCTGGGCTCAGCACGCAGTGCAGGTGTACTCCAACCATGTTGTGTCTCTGGCTTCATCCGCCTATCCAAGGCAGATGTGGTGATAGGGCTTCTGGAAGATGCCACAGCTGACGTAATGTTGATCCACTCCAGGGTCACATGAAGAGATGGCACACTTCTGTCTACGTGTGAGAACCATCTTCCATCTTAAAGAAATTGTATGGGCACCACCAGGTGTTTATTCAACTCCCGGAAGTGTAGAGAAGCGAGGTGCGTCGTCGCGGGGTGGTCCGAAGAACGTCGGTCCTTCCACTAATGGTGTAGTCGGCTCGCTCGTTGGTCGCCAAAACTTGTCATAACCCCGGTTGTTGACGTGTAGAAGTAACTGGGGTACCCACTCCTTGATGTCCACTTAAGATGGCTAGAACAGCTCCGTCAGCTTACGGATAACCCCAGGTGCTTTCTTGGCCAGAAGTAGATTTGCCCGTTCCAGGCGTTGGACTCGGGGGTCCTTATCGCTAGTATATGGTAGTGATGTGGGGGAGAATTGGTAGGGTCTGGGGGTGTGTTAGTGGGTTGGAGGTTATAACTAGGCCTCGGAGAGGAGAGGGGGGACAGGCGACCTGGGTTGTGGAAGGAGTAGAGGTACTGTCTGGTGCTGGGAGGGACGTTAAGAGAGAGGGGGGAGTCGTGTGGTCTACGTTGTCGTGGAGGAGTGAAAAACAAGGGTGATACTGGTGGGAGAGAGAGGGGAGTAGGGTTTCTTAGGGTGGGATAAGTGAGAGAGGTGGTTGGGGTAGGTCGTTCTAGAGTCCGACTAGGGCCTGTAAAGGAGGTAGTGAAATACCTGGGGCTTTGGTTAGTAGCGGTTTCGGGTTGGGGAGGTGCACTGGAATGGCCATTGTTCTTCTGCCCGGAACGCTGGGTGTAAGCCATCTAGTGCTGGGAGAACGGGTGGAGCTAGGTAGAGCTTAGTGAAGAGGGGAATGACGTGAGAGTGAAAACTCGGTGAAGACTCACAATGAACCGTGCGAAGCAGGAGTAGGGGGAAGAGGTTCTCGGCGAAGAGTCGCGGTGAGTGGTGCGGATCTGGAGTAGGGGCAAGAGTGAATAGGGGCTCGGTCAAGAGTCGTGGTGAGCGGTGCGAATCTGGAGTAGGAGAAAGGGAGAATAAGAGCTTGGCGAAGAGTCTCACGGTGAGCGGTGTGGAGCTGGAGTAGGAGGAAGGGGGAATAGGTTCGGACGTCGGCCCAAAAGAAAACAAACACACTGGCGTGGTAGACACCCGTTTATTTCCTAAAGGGGATGTTGCCAGCGAGGAGGTGAGGCAATGACTGATCCTTGGCCTGCTCGTCGCTCTTTTTTATTCGATCCCATCGGGTCACTTCGAGGAATCTTGGCCTTAGCCGTGTGAACCCCTAGCAGGCAGCAAAGCAAGGGAGGGGGGCTGGCGCAGGGTGATTGACCACTAAGAAGGGGTGTTGGAGAAGAGGGCCGGACCTTGCCGACTGGCTAAGAGGCTGTCTGCCTTACAAAAAGGGGGGTGAGAGTGTATTGCGAAGTGAAGAGAATGACGAGCTTTAGGAGTGCAAGAGAGCTGTAATACAGGGTGAACAGAGGAAGGGGTAGTAAAGAATTCCAGAAAAAGAAATTATTAGGGTTTCACAGATAATTAACATATTAATTATGTATTAACTGTGTATAGCCCGAACGGGTAGTAAGACGCGGTGCTAATAATAATAATTTACCCCATAATTTCAACTAAAGCCATGGTAATCACACACCTAATAATTCCTACCTTGTAGTGCTCCACTGGTCTCCTCTGCAACTGGTGGTGCACTGCTGTCAGTTTTTACCTCCTCCTCTGGATCCTGGGTACAGCGTTCTAATTCACCCAGTGCGTACCAATTGTTGCCGAACCCCTTCGCGGTTGTCTGTCAAGGTCATTTACTTCCGAGTCAACCCTCAAAATAGCGCTACTCTTGATATCAAATGTCGGAACTCTTAAAAGTCCTACTTCTAAGACCAATTGGTGAAAAACTCCAAATCCCATCAAGTGTGTCGCCCTCCCGTCTTCCGTGGGTATAATCTGTAGGGATAGCTAGCAGGGAAGGGTATGAATGGTGGCAATATAGATGGTTGGATTCAAAATTATTCTGATGGCTCGGTTTTTTGGGTTTTATTAGTAGCAGTAAGAGTTAATAAAAAAATGTTATGTTACAAAGTGTTAAAAAAGATATATAAGAACTTGATATATACACTCATGAAAGAAATGGCGTGGTGAGAAATACCTAACTACTGGCTCAACTGACAACGCTCGCAACCTCCTTACAGACTAACCCTGATACACTGGGCACAGCGGCTGCCCTCTAGCACAAGTACTGATGACCCAATGTTCTAATCCATGTGATCCCGGCAACAGGCACAGTGACTGCCTCCAGAAAGATATTAATATGTCAGCCCCAATAATTATAAATTAAAGACTTTTAAAGTCCAATCCACCATAGTTACAACGAGGACAACATTGTTGTGAGTTGTCAGCATTCTATCTCAATGTTTACTAATTCATTACAACAAGTTTGCATGGCCAGTCCTTTCAGTAACGTTATTTCAAGTGTTATTTTAATTTAAATAAACATAGTTGTATAATAGATTGTGGCTAATTTTTTTAATAAAACAAAAATAATAAACTTTTATTTTGATATTATGGTTTAAATTTTATGAACACTAAAATTTAACAATATTTCAAGATTTTGAGCTATTGTAAATGAATGGTTGTTGGAGTGCAGTTTGAAAAGGAATTCTAGAGTTAAATGTGAAAGAAGTGTCTTACGATGGTTCGGGTATGTTGAGTGGATAAGTGTGGATCAAGTGACGAAGCAAATAATGATTGGAGTGTTTGTGGATTAAAAGAAAGGGGTAGGCCACGTAAGATGTGATTAAATGTTGTAGACGAATGTGCGAAAAAGAGAAAGATTACGAGTTTTAAGAATAAGTGAGCATGTATGACTCATTGTATGGGTGTTGTTGAAGCAACAGGAATATGCAAGGCTAGGGAAGTGTGGATAACGTTGGTGAGGATGAATTAAGTATGGAGTAGTTGTTTTTTGAGGTATATGCAGTCCCTTGCATACCCTGTAAGGGAATGGCCTGATTAGGTATGTAGACTTTGTATAAGCAATCACTCCATGGTGTGAGCCTGCAAGCAAGCTGTACCAACTGAGCGACTGCTACCATTAGGTATAAGTATAAAAGTTAGGAATAGGCTCTCGAATCCTTAAATACATTCAATCAAAAATTTCAGACTCAAAACTCAACTCCTTAAAAAAAATTTTTTTTTCAATTTTACAATTGAAATTCGTTTGAGAACTCTAATATTACTTATTTTTGGTTCAGAACCAATTATAATTATAGGATGAACTTAGCACTTGGCCGCAGACCAGTAATTATTCACTTAACTGAATGCATTAATGAATGGATTATAAGAAAGAAAATCAACATTCTTTTACTATTTGTATTTTCTATTATTTTCTTGTGAATGTGGGGAATGCCAGGCCTCCACCGTGGTTCGGATTCCACGTTAAACTGTAGGTCCTCCATTTCATCTCACAATCAACCCTACCATCACACGTGCGTATAACCCGAACGGGTAGTAAGACGCGGTGATAATAATAATATTATTTTCTTATATTTATATTTCCTCTTATGTTCATAATTTATTCTAAGATTCAGATTTTAGATTTGGAATTCAAAGGTAAATTGTAGATTTGACCCAGTTTTAACAGCCAATTTGTTTTCTAATTGGTTTAAGTTTTGCCTCCCTGCAATTGCAAGGGCATGTAAGAACTGATATCTTAGCAAAGAAAGGTTGTTGTGCCTCACTGTTCAGTCAGCCATTGTATCTTTCCTACGCACTTGCACAGGCCGCAAGTGCCGTGCCAACCACCCTCTCTACTGCCTGGACCGCCCCATAGTCCATGTTCTTTAAGCCACCCTTGACAATTTCCCCACTGTAGTCAGCACCAAAGACACCTCCTCTTCCTATTAGCTTGCTTGGCAGCCACTTTCGCTTTTCCCGCACCGATTGGAAGCTCCTTTTTCTCCCATTGGACAAGGCTAGGCAGCAGTGGAGGGTATATAACACGGTGAGTTCTGGAGCCGATTCAGTGGTGACCCACCCTGGTGAACCACATATACGAAAGAGCTAATAAATTGTCGTATTTTAAAGAGCAATTTTGCCTTGACTCCCTCTCCTTCTGCTGTTCCTACCTCCTACCGCGACTCACGTTGCCAGGACTCTATCCTACCTCCCACCGCGACTCACGTTGCTGGGATTCTATCCTACCTCCCACCATGACTCACGTTGCCGGGACTCTATCCTACCTACCACCACGACTCACGTTGTCGGGACTCCACCCTACCGCCCACCGCGACCCCTGTGTTGCTGGAACTCCCTCCTTCTACTTCTCCACCCTCCCAATCTGCTTGTCCTTGTCACCAGCGATTCCATGGAATTATCTACACCCACCGCTCCAGCAAAGCCCACTGATGGAAGACCTCGAAGAAAACGTCACCGGTCAAACAATACTCAACCCGAGGGCCCATTTCTTACTACTCCGACAGTAACACCCAGACGCCCCTACTTCGCTCCAACATCTTCAAGTGTCCCTACCCCTGAGTTATCTAGTTCCTCTCCTCGTATTCTCCTCTTATCAACCACCCGACCTCCACCTACACCAATTCCCCCTTTAAGCCCTGAAGGCTATCATTTGCATACCCTATCCACCCCACAGCCCGCCTACGTTTTCTTCCCATCTCCCTTCCTTACCCCCACCCACTAGACCCGTGAGATCGGTGCCTAGCCACAAACGTCACCCGGAGACTGCACTTCGAGTATACACAACCAGTTACCACCCGAAGCTGCAGCGAGGGATAACAAGGTACCTAAATTAAACAATTGAGAACCAAAAACATGACATGTCATTCTTCCACACTGTGGATCAAACATAAATTGAAGACTAAACTAATGGAAGAGTTCATTAACAATTATGCAGGCAAAAAATGGAGCATAATTTTTGAAAATAAAAATCCGACTCCTGATTTCCCACAAAGAAAAGCTGTAGCTCTATTTTAATTAACCAGTGTACATGATTATTTAGCTGCATATCTTCATGTACTAAACATTTAGTCTTCACCCCATCGCACCTTGTGAAAACGACCAGATAATATCATGAAAGGAGAACAGATGCTTCAGTGTCGAGCAATAACCAAAATAGAGGGATATTTACCAATCTAGATCATGCAATACTATTGGGAGGTTAGACATTTAATGGGAGAAATCCAAGATTCAGAGCCTTAGCAAATAATAAAAACTCGTAAGAACTCTGTCTGAAAGAGAGTATTTGACAGTTACAAAATTTTAAAACAATTTTCATAAGTGTATAATTTATATGTAATCCCCTTCGGTGGTCGCGTAGTCTAACACGCTACTTCCGTGTTAGACTAGACTGCTGAAGATGGGGAGATCGGGGTTCAATCCCGGTAGAGTGCACTGAGGGTGGTTTTCCTTAAATTGTTTTCCTCTCTCCCTCCATGCTAATGCGGGTGCATTTCCCCCTAACTAAGCCTTCACAATCCCTAACATATTAGTGTAATTAGTATATAGGTGTATAACCTGAATGGGTAGTAAGATATATATATAAAGTTACATGCTCTTCAGCTGTCGCTTTTGATAGACGCATTAGTAAATACCTATATAGGAAAGGTTGAGAGAAACATATAAAAGGATTAAACACAATATGGCTTTTACAATTAAAAGAACACAGTTCATACTCTACACTGCTGTAATTAGATTAAGAGGTAATGGCTGCCTCTTGAAGAAAATTGATCATCACCCCATAATCTCTAGACCTAGGTTTCATTCTATCTGAACTCATCAGGAGGGCATGTGAAATGCACAACACAACTTCCTAAAAGAGGAAACCAAAAAATACAAAAGGGAGAGTAAGGAAAATTGTAAAGAATGATAGGACACTTAGATAATAATAACATGTAAAAGGAATAACATAGAGGACAGAGGAAATGGACATTGGATGTGAATATATATAATATATCTCTATAAGGAAAACCTATTTTTCACTTTATTAGGTAATTGTATTAAATTTGGACGAAGGTACAAGAAAGGTGGATATAAACAATGTTAAGTGTGAAAATGCGGTGTTCTTTTCATTGTAAAAGATATTTTGTGTTTGTTCCTTTTATATGGTTTATATGGTACCTATAAAATAATACTAACATAATAAATAAATAAATAAATATATATATATAAAACTATGTACTAGTTACACTAATGGGTTAGGGATTGTGAAGGCTTAGTTAAGAGGAAATGCACCTGCATTAGCATGAAGGGAGAGGGTAATACCATTTAGGAAAAACCATCCACAGTGCACCCAACCGGGATTGAACCCCGATCTCCCCATCTTCAGCAGTCTAGTCTAATACGGAAGTAGTGTGTTAGACTACGCGACCACCGAAGTGGGTTACATATACATTCATAAATATATAGTTTTTTGTTTCTTCTTTTAAGAAGTTGCATTGCGCGTTTCACTCTCCTCCTTGATGAGTTCTGATAGAATGAAACCTAGGTTGGGAGATTGGGTGGTCAGGATCAATTTTCTTTAAGAGGAAACCATTACCTCTTTGTCCATTGGCAGCAATGTAAAGTGTGATCTAAGTTCTTCTTTTCATTGTAAAAGCATTATTGTGTTCATCCCTTTTATATGTTTCTCTCCACCTTTCCTGTACCTTCTTCCAAATATAATGTAATATAATATGGTAAATTGTTATCAATGTTGACCCAAAAATGTGTTTGTATTCTTACTGTACAAAAATTATTCTTTGCCATGGAATCGGTTGATTAAAAGTTAAAGCCCATTTAATTTATATTGGAGAAATATGGAATTTTTAAAATATTATTTGTTTCAAATTCACAATCATTACAACAGAGCACAACCATAAGACAGACAGAACATTAATATGGAAACACAGTAAATAAAATTAATGATGGCAAGGGAATACAACCTGAAGAGATATTTAGGTTAGGGGTTGCTTGAAACAAACCATCCTCATTTCTTTGTGCACTCTTTACACTTACTTCTTATGATCCTTTTCTTGTTACACATACATTTAAATTCTTGGAAATAATTATTTTCCATATTAAGAGAGAAAAAAAAGGCAGTTACATAATTGAAAAAATTGGCAGTTTTGCCAGATTTTAGGTTGTAACCTATCGGAATTGTTTAGTAGTAGTAGTTTTGTTCAAGTCAACTATTGGGAAAAGTTCTACACCTGTGATGAGTACAGCTTGGTGTTAAGTCAGGAGCAGATGGAACAGGTTGTTCTCTCTGAGGCAACACAAACGGCTTTTCAATTCTTTCAGTTCTCTTTTTAAAGATAGCTGAAGAAAACTTTGTTTTTGATCATCTAATTCAGTCACCAGTAGCCAGTCTAACACGATGGTAGCGAGTTAGACCATACAACCAACACCTACATAAAATTAAAGGTTATATTTGAAAGCACAAATGTTAAAAAATATTTGTGATAAAGTTTTACAACAAAGTAGATCTAAGACTTTATTTATATTTATTTCCAGAAATTTTATATTCCAACGCTTTTCAAAGGAGAGAATTTTCTTGTAGTCAATTCAAAATTGGTCAATTTTGTTAAATCAATTTGAGATTTTAGGTTAAAACTAGTTAAAAAATGGTGCACTTTATATTGTTTTTTTATTTTTCTTCTTCTTCATATTCAGTTCCTAACCTGCCACACTTACTCCCACTCGAAAGATGAAGCAGAAAAGGTAGTTATTTTTTTGCCAGAGGTACAGTTGTGACGGCGATGAAAACAGCCAGGAAGGGAACCTGCTTCCGTGACATTAACGCAAAAAAGCAGGCAAGTAAAGATGTAACTATTTATAACAGGCAACCTCAACACAACTAATGCCTGATGTAAAACTCAAGTGTTTAAGAATCAGTTTGTCAAGGAAAAATATATACAATTTTTAAAAACATTCTTACTAAGAGAAGCAATATAAAATCAAACCAAGAGGACAGTGTTTGTTGGATGCAATACATATTAAACTATCTTCTCTTAATAAGTGAAGCAACATACACCCAAACTGAGAGGACATTGTTTGGGAATGGGTGGATATATACAGCCAGCGCAAACTCTACTCCGGGGTTCTCGTTGTAATGAACACCAGTAGCTCTCATGGCTTCTGTAACAGCCTCCATGTTTGTGTAAGACATGTTAAGAGGGAAACCAAACATCTGAAAACAAAGCACCAAATTATTATGTTATTTGAGGCATTATTAATATATAGTCAATCAAGTTTACCAATGACCTTTCCCAACAATCTAATGATAAGCAAAGCCTATTAAAGATTTAGGAGATTCTACTTATAATCTGTTCACATGAATGAGTGAACAAGGAGTTAGGCTATATTATATGTTTAGAGGAGATTTATTTAGTAGATGTGGACAGAAAATTTTATAAGCATAAGCTTAACTATTTGAAACCATTTCTTAAACACATTTTTTAAGTTAAGTAAGGTGAGATAATCTAATTATTTATAACACAATAAAATAATAATTTATCATAACATATTGATTGATTATTAAATATTATTTAAAACCATTTCTACACTGGTACGGCAATTGTCAACATTTGTGTAGTATAGGTTTCTTGATGTTATTGCTTACAGAGAAACAAGGGGTGGCAAAATAAAGCATTGCACACATACAGAGATAAGCAACTTTACTCATAGATGTTTATAAAAAAAATTCAGACACAACAAGTTTGTCCCTGTTTATGGAAACAAGGTGCTAATTCAATATTTCTCCTTGCTCTTGTTCCTAGATTTCTGTTCCAGTATCTATAAAAAAAAACTTAAGAGGGAGTGAGCGAGGTGTGTTAGTTGATTTCCGTGTCTTATATATAAATAATTGGCTTGTGACCCTAGTTTTAGGGATTCCATGGGCATTCATGATTTTTAGGGGTGTGTGAAGTCCAGAAAGAGAAGTCAAATTGAATAATATAAAATATTCCCAAAACCAAATTGAAGATCGAATATATATATATATATATATTCATCTTTTTTTTTCAACATTACATTTCATTTTATATATATATATATATATAT